>JANVCQ010639037.1:0-16378 GCA_025531925.1 Erythroxylum plowmanianum | reverse complement strand
TATGTGTATGACATAATATGCATGAACATGGAAATGCATTTCTAACTCTCATTAATCACTCACATTTATCATTTTAATCTTCCCACAAGAATGGGATGTTATAATTGGATCAAGCTAGCGTGCTATATGGGCTTTGGCAAGATCACTCTGCATCATTAGTGGATAGAGATCGTGGGGAGATCTTTGATGATGTTGTCGAGGATCTAGACTTGTAGTGGGACTCAAAATTTGAAGACAGTGGAGATCTTCCAGGATAAGGATGCTAGTTTTCTACTTGAATGTTAACTCTATCTTTTTATTACCATTTAGATTCTATCTTATTAGTTAGAGTCCTATTTAAATGGGGGTGTCATCCAGTTGATCCACGTGATGTAATTTGATAGAGATAGACGTGATCTTAGGCAGTTCAGTTTAAGTAAGATTCTGAATGTAACTTGGCTTCCAAGTTAGAGTGCCTATATATAGCTCCTTCGAGCTTTGCTCTCCTCATTCATCCAGATAGAGCATTCTTTGTATTCTTTTGAGGGAAAGTACATAAAGGTTGGTTTTACCATATATTTCTCGTTCCCTTATTGCCTTTATTTTCTTATTGCTTTTGTAGCATTATTTCTTTAAGTATGTGAGGTAAACATTTCGAGGGTCGTTGAAGGTTGAAGTCCTGCTTAAGCAGACCTAAATAAGATTGTTGTGCAAAGGGTGTTAGCGATCAACTTCAGTGAAAGTTTAAGTCCCAAGGTAACCTTTATATCAACTAGTATCAGAGTCAAATTTTGAGATGATAGTAGGTAACTTGATAGAACGGGTGACTAGGCTGAAGGCACTCATTAGGCCAATTACTCAATGGAAGGAGGAGGTTACATCCCACAATACTCGATTCAAGATATTGGAGGCGCAAATCCAACAATTGCAACAATAGATGGCAAATGTGTTGAAGGTATAAAAGGAGGCCTAGTTCAAGATCACTATACTGAGGTGTGCCGTTGCAACGCTACATGTTGATTGGGTTGAAAGCTCCACACCATAACTTTTCTCTATGAAGGTACATGAACCTAGGTTGTTCGAAGGCATGCAGGACGCTAAGGTGTTGGAGAATTTCTTGTGGGATATGGAGCAATATTTTGTGGCTGCTAGGGTATCTGATACTAAAAAAGTTAATGTGACGACCATGTACTTAGATAGGGATTCCAAGCTTTGGTGGAAGACGAGGATCTATATGGAGATCAGTGCGGGTAGAACTCACGTGGAAACATAAGTGCAGATGAAGAAGGAGCTTAAGGATTAGTTCCTTCCTATGAATACTTCTTAGCTAGCGAGAGATGTCTTAAAGAAGCTCAAACAGGATGAATCAGTAAGAGACTATGTCAAATCATTTAGCTCTCTAATGTTGGATATTAAGAATATGTCAGACGAGGACAAGCTCTACAATTTTTTGTCTAAGTTACAACTGTGGGCTCAAATGGAGTTGCAGAGGCAAAATGTGAAAGACGTGGTTGTTGTAATCCCAGCTGCTGATACCTGGGTGGATTTTTGAATGGTGAAATAATCTAAGGCGAGCTCCTCAAATTCTTCCAAGAGCAAAGGCCACACCCAATAGGAGAAGATCGAAGGGAAGAAGAAGAAAGACTCCCAGAAGGGAGATTTCAACGGTAAGGGCAAGTAAAATGGTGGCTCTAAAAAGGGGGAAACATCCTTAAAGAAGGGCAAGGTTGCTTGTTACTTATGCGACATTCCACACTTTGCTAAAGAGTACCCAAGAAAGGAGAAGTTGAAGGCCTAATTGCCAAATAAGACGGTGAATCTTCGAAAGATATGGCACTAAATCCGATCACCTTGCTTAATGCAATTAGTAGCAAGTTGGTTCCCTTTGATAGACTAATGTACGTGGGTGTATAGGTTGGGCTAGAAATTTGTGACTGCAATAGTAGATATAGGTGCGACCTATAGTTTCCTAGTGAAAAGGATGGTTCAGAAGTTGGGCATAAGGGTGTCCAAGGCCCCAATGAAGATTAAAGCCCCTGTGGGGAAGGCACAAGTAGTTGCGGGAATTACTTACAACGTTCTAATCAGTATTGGAAGTTGACGTGCCAAGATGAACTTCATTATCATACCATTGGAGGATTTCAAGATGATATTGGGGGTCTATTTCCTCAAAGTAGCAAAAGTGATGGTATATCCTAATTTTGGAGTTATGATGTTAATGGGTGATTAAAATTCCTTCTACATGAATCGTTGTAGGTTTGGTGGTAGAACGACGGATGCTACAACTTCAATAGGACATGTTTTATCCATGAGCATTGAAAAAGGGTTGGAGAAAGGCATAGAGACCTATCTCGCTGCCATGTGGGAAATCAGCGAAGACCACGTGGTGAAAGTCCTTGATATGGTTGCAAGTTTGTTTAGGGAGTTTTGGGAGGTGATGCCGAAAGAGTTGCCAAAAACTCTCCCCTCTCGTCGTGAGGTAGATCACAGGATCGAGTTAGTTCCTGGAGCGATCCCACCTGCATGTGCCCCATATAGGATATCCAGATGGATTTGACAAAACTTCAGAAAACAACTTGGTGAGTTGTTAGAAGCAGGGTTCATCCAATCATCTAAAGTCCCATATAGTGCCCCGGTATTATTTCATAAGAAGCAAGATGGTACACTTCGGATTTGTGTGGACTATCGAGCATTGAAAAAGTAATAATAAAAAACAAGTATCCGGTATAGTTCATAATTTGATGGACAAGTTATCAAGGGCTGAGGTGTTCACTAAGTTCAATATTCAAAGTGGGTATTAGCAAGTGCGGATAGCTAAGGGTGATGAGTAAAAGACAACGTGCATAACTCGGTATGGATCTTACAAATTTTGAGTTATGCAGTTTGGATTAACTAAAGCCCCTGCTACGTTTTGCGACCTTATGAATGATGTATTGTACGACTTTTTGGATGAGTTTGATGTAGTTTACTTAGACGATATCATAGTGTATAAAACTAATATGACAGAACATATGGAACACTTAAGGCAAGTATTCGAACAACTAAGGTAGCATAAGCTCTACGTGAAGATGGAGAAGTGCGAGTTTGCTTAGTTGGAAATCAGATTCTTTAGTTTTTATGTTGTAATTTTATTTTTATTTTTATTAAAAGAAGATGTTTGGTTGAGATTTGTAATAAAATAAAAATAAAAACTTCTTTGGATGGGATTTGTAAATTTATTTTTGATATAAGAGCAACAACAAAAATTTCCTTTTTATATATCAGCAATGTGGTTAAAGATTTTACAACAAAAACAATTTAGATTTTTACACATCCTTACAAAGTAACTAATAAGATCAAAATTTGTAAGCTAAAAAACTTTTTAAGTTCCCACTCAAATATATCTAAGTCCATAGCATTTATTCATTCATTGCGTTCTCATTAGCCTCCTCACTTCCTCCACCCTATGTCAATTACTTGATTTATGGATATAGGGATTTGACGGCATTTTAGGCTTGCTAAAGGTTAAGTAAACCTTGAGTTTTTTACTCCTTTAACGTTGGTCTCGAATCAAGGTTGGATTCGCGATAGTTAGAAAAATATCTCATTAAAGATTTCCAACTTTTAAATTACTATATCTTAAATTCCTTAAAAGAAAGTTTGCATCAAAGATGAGGTAACATAGTTATTTATTAGGATAATATTATTGCCAATGCATTTGCTATTATAATTAATTTAACATTATTTTAATTTTAGTTTAATTTTTTAACATGTTTGTTAACTATGGTGTCATTCAAAATGTTAGGTTTGGATTGAAATTAAGCAATGTTCTTTCATATTTTAAACCTATTAATTACATAAGTGACATGCTAGGATTATTGTGCAAATTAATTAAAAAATTAATTTCTAATCACTTCATAATATTCTTATAATATGTATATACCTAGTAATAGTTGGTTAGCAAGTCTTTATCTTCTATTACTTGATAGTGAAGTTGGTAGATTTCCTCTCAGTAATTACATAACGTACTTGATGTTTATGGTGAGTAATATTACACTTAAGCATCTTTGGTTCTAAAAAGAATGATAAAAAATGTTATGGAGGAATTGAATTTGATGTTGTAATATTATTAACAGGATATAAACCAAGTTTTAAAGGAAAACTCAAACAAAACTTTATTTAATATTGATTTCTTACACATTTTTCCAAGTATATGAGAGGCATTCATAAGGATTTGGATATTAACATCGATGCATCTATGAATACTCAAGTCTGTTTATTATATTTGATGTGTATTTCCTATCAATACTATATCTTGTTTAGTAATGGTCAAAATGATGATCTGGAGTTGAACAATTTTTTTTTGTAGTTTTTTGTCCTTATTCTTAAAAATAATCATTGGTGGTGTCCTTGTGCTCCATTAAAAGTAGGGGACATTACAATATTTGACTTAAATCATATAAAGGGTGATGTTATGCAAAAACAATGAAGCACAGAAATATTGTAACTTAATGTTTATACTATTTGTGATAAGATTCTATTGTATTATAGCTAATGTAGTGAGATATTGGTTTATGGTAATAAGTACATGTTTTCTTTTCATAGGTGATAGTTTCACTTAGTTTACAATGCAACGTTATAGTTTTCTACTCCATATTTTATTTCTCTTATGCAAGAAAATTTTAAAGGCAAAAGAACAAAAATAACATTATGTATACATATTGGCTAACATTTTGATTAATTTGATTTGATTTATAGAGATTGACTAGCATTTTTGAGTAAATTTTCCTTTAATGAACAAATCAATGGCTGTGGGATTTATTTGCATTATGAGTCAAAATTTTGGTATAGGTATTATACATATAAATCAGAGATTATAGCATGTTTATGTGTTTATATAGTGTACATATTTAACATGCAATTTGGTATTCATGACTTATATGACTTATAATGGAAGCATTCAGCAAAGATTCAAAAGCACCTTTGTGGTTGAGTGATTTCAAGTAACTTTAACTCCCTTCATCCTATATTAAAACAAGGAATTAAAAATGAGCACATATAATTCATTAATTTATTATTTGTAATGTTAAGGATTGTTACGAGATATAATATTCTTTTTCTAAGTTTAATTTGATTATGTAATCGTAAAGTTATTTCTCAAATTCATATGAATGACATGTTTTTTTCTAGGAACTTCATTTTAATTGCCTTGTATGTTAAGTTTAAATAGTTTAAGTATCATGACTCCAAATTAAAAAATATCACAAACCTATAAAATATTGCAACCATATTGAAAAGAAAAACCACCACTTTTTTCAAGAAATATTAGTCTTATGTATAAAAAATTCTCATTTATACAAAAATACCTTTACTTGATATGAACAAATACCGCTAATTTATGTCACAAATGCCACAACTTTGCACAAAAAATTCCCTCATCTAAAACAAGAAATAACACCACTCTTTAGAAACATAATGGTATTATATATAAAAAGTACCATCGCTTTATTAAAAAAAATATGTTCTCAATACTCTAAATATCACTACTCAATATTACAAATATAACAAATTTATGCAAAAAAATCACCACTTTAAACAATAACTACCACTAGTGTGATGAAGAAACTACCAATATTATATAGGCATCATACAATCACTTATATTCAAATAATACCACCACCCTATGAAAATCATGCCACCAAACTATACAAAAATAACATTAATTTATTTTGTAAATATCATGTCATTAGATCAAAAATACCATCACCATATCTTAAAAATTCTTACACTTTTAACATAAAAAAACTACTCCAAAAAAACCACGTGGTTACTTTTTTTTTATAAAGAAAACATTTAATGTATTATTTTAAAAATATACATGACTTTTTACATGGTTGCTAGTTAGATCGTGTTCATATGCAGTATACCATGACTAAGAGGAATATAGTTTTAGTACACACCTATGTACTTAACTATGTTTTGTGAATGGTTTTCTCAATGAACACTATTTAGTATACTAACTTGTACCAAACCATTTTCATGAAAGGTTATCATAAAGAATATGGATAAGTAAACATTTGTGTGCTGACCTATGTTCATGAAAGTTTTTTATACAAACATTATATCAGACATGCCTATGTACTAGACCAAGTTTGTATAAGTTTTCCCTAAGGAACATAAATTGGTATAAGCTCATGTTATAAATTGTGTATGTAAAAAAATTCAAAAGGATTTCTCAATAAACACTATAGGTATATGTTCATATGATAAATCATGTTCATGAAAGGTTTTCTAAAGAGCAACATTTAGTACACTCAAGTGTGGTCAATAATAACTTAATAAAAGAGCGTGTGTTTTTTAATAAACATAATAGGCATCATGCCGATATTCAAAATATGTTATTTTATCTGAAATCCTTTGCACACTCTAAATCTATTTCTACTAAAACTAAAACACCAACTGAGAATATACCCATCCCATTCAAACCAGTTGATTACTTCCCTTTGTGTACAAACATTTATTAATTTCACTAAGTTAAGGTTTAGTTTGTCTTGGATTTTAGGATTTGGTGCATACTATTATCAATTATTTTCAGTTATGACTGCATATTTTTTAAAATATGAGTAAGAAACCATCTTCATGTAAAAGTAAATGCATATCTAAGAGATTGCTAGCTTTACATAACCCAAACCAACCAAAGAGAGTGTCCATCTTATGTCATTTTTCAACAATTAAAGTCACTTAGAAATTTATGAAATCCTAATAACTAGACCTTTTTTAACCTAATAAAAACATTATGCTGTATTCTATGGTATAAATTGGTTTGGTAATAGAGATGGTGGAAAAGGTTGGTTGGTGCGTGCATCTTTTTTAATGTATTACATAATGTGGAGTGAATTGTGAATTGCAAGTTTTACAAACTTGAGTTTTTGCATTCCCACTTATAGCAAACCACTTTATTAAACTTCCCTGTAGATATATCTATATCTAATTATTTTTTGCATCATCTATTTCCCACACAAAATCACCTATCATACACTTTTTACATTAACCAATTGTTCATATTATTTCAAGTAATGAGAGTATAAGAGTGGTGACTCATTATTTATTCTCTTTATGGTGCTTAGTGGAGAGTCATATTATAATATATATGGTGGTTCTCATATCACATGCCCAATAAGGAACCTTTAGGTATTTATTAACCTTCCTTAGAAGTCTATTGCAAACTCAATGCCCAACATTGACTTTCAAGTTATATGACACATGGAATTAGTTAATAAGTTTAAAGAACATATGTTTTAGTTGGTGTCGAAGTTAGTGATTTTAATGGTGAAGTGGCTAAGATAGAAGTTAATGAGGTTAAGGCAATTGACTAGCTACAAATAAAGCACAGAGAATTCAAAACTAAGAAATGTTACTTTATTTCCCCAATAGTTAACGTGAGAAAATATACAGAGTGTAATATCCTGCCTCCTAAAATTGTTCAGAGATTCAACTGTCAGATTGAATCACAAAGTTATTTCATTTAAGAATTTATGATTTGCATTTCATTCAAATGCATAATATTCTTATACACATATGAATCATGATTTAGAAAACATTGCAAGATAGTATATACACTCAATTGACATATTTCGGGGTATGGAACGAAAATAAATGTGATATGAATGTACATTCCCGATGTTTTGCATATTGATTTACCAATAACATAAATCGATGGATTATAATTAGTGAATTGGGAATTTATTGTTACAAGTTAGTAATTGATGAGGTGATATATGCATCTAGTCTAAGAAAAATGTTAAAGAGCAAGATAAATTGATACATAGGAATTTAGGTTGATTAAGCCTATAAAATGGTGACATATGGCATTAGGAATAAGTGACAAATGACTTAGTTAAATGAATGACAAGTGGTTTGAGTATAATTGCAACAAGTGACCCTTTAAGTTTGTGACAAATGGCAACTTATACTTGTGACATATGAAGCAATAGAATGGTGATGTGTGTAGATTTACAAATAGTGACATATATAGCCTTACAATTAGTGAAATGTGTAGCCTTACAATTGGTGACATATGTAGCCTTACAAGTAGTGACATATGAAGGCTTAAATGAGTGACACATGGAGCCTAAATTAAGTGAAACATGGACTAATAGAATAGTGATATGTGGACCAACGGAAGGATAACATATGTACCAATAGAAGGGTGACACATGGGCCAATGGAATGATTACACATTAGTTAGTTTGACCTTCTTAAATTTTCTAGAGAAAATGGATGAAAAGGAAATAGAAGTGAGAGTGAAATTCTACCATAAGGTTAGTAGAGGGAGAGAAAAGGAGAAGGAAAGAAGTTATCAAGGTAAGTTGAAATTCTGGTTTCACTTTCATATTTCTCTTTCCATCTGTATTTCATATTCTTAGAGCACAAACTTGAAGAAACTCAAACAATAAAAGTTGTATATATAGGTCTTAACTTAACCTCTATGAAAGTGGCCTGACAAAATAATGACTATAGCTCGAGTTATGCTTGTTTCCCTAATACTGCCTGTGATAGACCCCTCTGCAGCAACTTTGTATTATTTCCTAATTTTTGAGGACCTTATAGTCTGAATTATTGAAAGTATAAAACATGAAAAATGATTATTGATGTCTTATTAATGCTTCTATGAAATAGTTTTTTAGTAGATTTATTGATAATAATTTATTGAGGGTCAAGTATTGATTGCCAATCTTATTCTTACCAGAAACAAGACATAGTTTGCATGGAGATTATATTTTAAAGGGAGATGTTGTTTGTGTAATTTTTAGATATATTAATGCTAACGGAAGTTTAATTTCAGGGAGAATAAGAATCATGGCATTTAGATTTATGTAGAGAGAGTTATGATTAAAAGAAAATAACTTATTCATAAAGGAACATTAGGAAGAAAAGTATGTAAAGATTGCACATAAGGTTAGGTTAGTTTGATGGTTGAGGAGAAATTAAGCTGAATTAGTAAATGAATTAATAACCTATTAACATATGTTAGGATAACATTTATGATGATTGATTAGGGATGAATTTAGTTGTGGTGGTGTATGAATATGAGATATATGTTTAAGTAATGAATACATTATATATTTGTATGTATAAAGGCTTGGGTGCTGTGGATCAAGGAGCTCATACCGAGAATTGTTGAAGTCAAGGGAGTGTGCACCTTCTTTTGAGGTGAGTTGGGGAAACCATATCTTTCAAATGATATTAGGAGATCCCAAGACATGCATGATGTCTTGTCTATGAATTTTGAACCTAGGTAATGCATAGTAGAATTGAATCTCAAATAGATGCTAGTATACTTGTGTATTTAATAAACAACATTGTTTTGAAAAACTCTTGGAACTTAGAGTGCAACTGATATTTTTTATTATATATTTTGAGAAATGATATTGTTTTCAACAAATAAACTTGAAGTGCAAAGGACAATGTTTTATTTTCTGTAAATACATTTTAAAACAACTTTGTACTTAGACTACAAAAGATGACTTTTATTGCATGAAATAATGTTTTGAAATTTACATATGCAAAATCGAGTCATGTATGCTACACATATCTATTTTCTTTTGGTTTAAAGCTATGGCAAGGTTCCATTTTATTGGTTGGACCGATAAATAAAGGCATGGTGTTATACTTAATTTTAGTGCTTAATATTTGTATATGATTTTTGTGATTGGTAAGGTAACAATTGGCCAAACTTATGCTAGGCAATATAGATTAAGCGACCCCTTTACTTTTGATGCTGATACATAAAAGTCGAGTCCCCGTATCGACACCCTTTATGGGACTTGCGAGTGATTCCACACTTAGGGTCTGGTCATCGACAAGGTCATCATTTAGGGTTATGATGTTCTTATCGACTGTAGTCTGGATTCACCACGGATAAAATTTGAGTCAACACCGGGAATCGATGGGTGTCCACACTAGTTTAGTCAACTAATGGCGACACATATGATTGTTTTGGCTTATTTTGAGATTTGTTTTCTGATGAGATTTGATTTATACATGTGATGCTTTTCTACTTTTGTGTACTGGAACTAGAACATATGTTCACTGGATGAGTGATTAATAGGCTAGGCCTATGTGGTTCCTAACTAGTATTTTTTGAATCATAGGCTAGGCCTATGTGTTTCTATGTCATGTGTGTTCACTTCATAGGTAGTTATGTGCCTGTAGATACGTGAAAAAACCATCCTTAGATTATCTAGACCGTCTTGGTGTGTATCAGGTTTTGATTGTGATATATGTTTTTCTTGCTCACTAAGTACATAGTGCACTCACCCCCTCCGCCTTCTAACCATGCATGTTAATTTGGTGAGCTTGAATCTCTGAGTGTATGGCGTGCTTTTTTGACATTTTTGGGGCATTACCATACGTGACTAGTCTATGTTTTATACTTTTATTATATAGTGGTTCATGAACTATTTTTATTAAATGTGTTATGTTGATATGCTTTATGATTTTGTAAATTAACTTTTGACTATCTTGTGGTTTGTAAATGACCTTGTGTATAAACCTTTTGTACTAAGTGGGCTTAAAAGTCCAAAAGTTGTGGTATAGTTTTAAACGTGAATATAGAAGTGCATTTAAAACTGATTTATAGATATTTTAATTGAGTTTTGGGATTTTCAAAATACAACCATTGTGTTTTCCACATATTTTCAAAGGATATTCAGTTAGCCTTGCATAGTCAGGTTAAGGGTACCATGAGTATCCTTAGCTGGCGTATGAGTGGTTATCATATACCTAATGTGGTTCTGGGTCGTGACAATTAAATTGGTATCAGAGCATGGTTTTTACATTTTCAAAAATGTTATTACCATTTTTAAAAGGTTTATGAGCCTTAGGAGTCCAGTCTGGGTGTCGAAAGTCTTTAGTTGAGAAGTTGAGTCTCAGATCGTTAAGTTAACGTCCATAATAGTGGATGATTTTGACCTCAGTAGGAGTACTTGTCGACATTCCTTAGGGTGTTTGGGATATTAGATAAGCTAAGCTTAGTTCGATCTATTTTATTAAACAATGTCTTTTTCTTTGATTTTATATAGATAGTATTATTCCGTTCTGTTTGATCAATTAAGTAAGAATTTCTAGTATGATATTTCTTAAGGGGCACAGTTGTAATATCTTGTCTCCTAAAATTGTTAAGAGATTAAATGGTTAGATTCAATCACATGAGTTAATTTATTTAAGAATTTAGGAGGTGCATTTCATTCACATGTGTATACACATATGAATCATGATTTAGAAAGCATTGCCAGATAGTATATCCACTCAATTGACAAATTTTGGGGTATCAAATGAAAATGAATGTGATATGAATGTACATTACCAATATTTTGCATTTTGATTTACCAATAACATGAATCGATGGATTATAATTAGTGAATTAGGAATTTATTGTTACAATTGAGTAATTGATGAGGTGATATGTGCATCTAGTTTAAGAAAAATGTTAAAAAGCAAGACAAATTGATACATGGGAATTTAGGTTGATTAGGTCTATGAAATGGTGACATTTGACCTTAGGAATAAGTGACAAATGGATTAGTTAAATGGACAATATCTCTTTATACTTATGACAAATAGGGCAATAGGATGGTGATATGTGTAGCTTTACAAATGGTGACATACATACCTTTACAATTGGTGACATGTGTAGCCTTACAAGTAGTGAAATATGGAGGCTTAAATGAGTGACATGTGGAGCTTAAAGTAAGTGACCATGGACCAATAAATTAGTGATATATGGATCAATAGAAGGATAACAGATGTACTAATAGAAGGATGACACTTGGATCAATGGAATGGTAACACATTGAAGAGAAAATGGATGAAAAGGCAATAGAAGTGAGAGTGAAGGTCTACCATAAGGTTAGAAGAGGGAGAAAAAACGAAAATGAGAAGAGAAGGAGAGAAAAAAGGGAAGAGAAGAGGAGAAGGAGAGAAAAAGGGGAAGAGAAGAGGAGAAGGAAAGAAGTTATTAAGGTAAGTTGAAATTCTGATTTCAATTTTATTTTTCTCTTTCATTCTGTCTTTCATATTCTTAGAGAGCGAATTCGAAGAAACTCAAAGAATCAAATTTGTAGATATAGATCTTAGTTTTACCTCTGTGAAAGTTTCTTGACAAAATAGTGACTAAAGCTCGAGTTATGCTTGTTTCCTAAATACTGCCTGTGATAGACCCTTGTGCAGGAACCTTATAGTATTTCCTGATTTTTGAGGACCTTAGAGTCCGTATTAGGGAAAGTATAAAACATGAAAAATTATTATTGATATCTTATTAATGCTTCTGTGAAACGGTTTTCTTAGGAGACGTATTGATAATGATTTATTGATGGTTAAGTATTTGTTTCCAGTCTAATTCTTACCAGAAAAAGGAAAAATTTTGGATGGAGATTATATTTTAAAGGGAGATGCTGTTTGTGTAATTTTTTGATATATTAAGACTAAGGGAAGTCTAGTTTTTGGGTGCACAAGACTCATGGCATTTAGATTTTTTTAGAGAGAGTTATGATTAAAAGACAATAGCTTGTTCATAAAGGAACATTAGGAAGAAAAGTATGTAAACATTGCACATAAGGTTAGGTTAGCTTGATGGTTGAGGAGACGTTGAGCTTAATTAGTGAGTGAATTATTAACCTATTGACATATGTTAGAATAAAATTTATGATGATTGATTAGGGATGAATTTGGTTGTGGTGGTATATGAATATGCAATATATGTTTATGTAGTAAATACGTTGTATATTTGTATGTATAAAGGCTCGGGAGCTATGGATGTACCAAGGATTGCTGAATTCATGGGAGTGTACACCTTTTTTTGAGGTGAGTTAGGGAAATTATATCTCTCAAATAGGATTAGGATATCCCAAGACAAGTATGATGACTTCTATATGAATTTTGAACCTAGGTAATTCATAGTAGAATTGAATCTCAAATAGATGCTAGCATACTTGTGTATTTAATAAACAACATTGTTTTGAATAACTCTTTGCACTTAGAGTGTAACTGATGTTTTTATTACGTGTTTTAAGAAATGATATTGTTTTCAGCAAACCTACACTTGAAGTGCAAAGGACAATGTTTTATTTTCTGAAACTACATTTTTGAACAACTTTGCACTTGGAGTGCAAAAGGTGACTTTTATTGTGTGAAATTATGTTTTAGAATTTACATATGCATAACCAAGTCATGTATACTACGTGTATGTGTCTTCTTTTAGCTTAGAGTTATGGCAAGTGCTAGGCATCGATTCTGGAACCCAACTCTTGCTCTGATACCACAACTGTTAGGCGCCGATTCCAGAGTCCAACATTTAGAGTCATAAAACATGTGCTTATGCTTGTTACCATGTATGTTTATTCCAATTTACCCTCATTAGTCATCCTTGGTTTATCTTCATTCTTTGATATCATAAGTGTCGGGCCCTATTTTTCGAATCATTCTTATACTGAAGCAAATATTCTATGCTCAACTTCCATTTAGATATTAAACATCTTAGAGGCTAAATTAGAATTCGACCTCTTCATATAATTTGTAAACCTATGTCTCTAGTTTACTCCACATCAAAAATCATCTCAGTTGGAACCCAATAGATCTAGATATATTCAAAATGCTGAAGTATGTTTAGTAAACTAACACCAGATCATACTATTCCAACAGATTCCTTCACTTTCCTTCAATCAAAACCTTTTTCCAATCAATTCAGAATGCTGCCAATTTTTTGTGGAGAGATAGCACAATGTGTGAGAAATCTATCGTCTCAAGGATCACTTCGTTTAGAGGTCGGATAACAAAGATTGGCCGAAGGAAATCAAATAAGGTTCTGTCCTCAATTATATTGAACCTGTTTAGGACAAATGGCATAACTTGCTATAGAGATATCAGATCAAGGTCATTCTTGAAAGGCTCGAAAGAGGACTTCAATATCTACATCTTTCATAATAGACATTGGAGTGAGATTTTGTCATCTAAAGGATTAGAATTGGACCAGACTATACAAGATGAACAGTGATTAGAAAAAGGTTATGAATAGTACACAGAAGATATCTTGCAATTAGCATAACTTTCTCTAAAGACATCGGATTAAGGTGTTCTTTAGATGATTTGAAAGAGAACTTCAAGATCTACAACTTTCATGAAGTTCTTAAAGACAAATTTGATCGTCTATAGGGTCAAAAATGGGACCAGATGATAGGATCAGATAAACTGTGCACCAGATGATATGACATCATCAATAGACGAAGCATCCTCAGCAGACGAAACATCCTCACCAGATGATACGTCCTCACTAGATGAAGTGTCCCCACTAGAAGAATTGTCCTCCTCAGATGATACGTTCTTACCAAATGAAGCATCCTCACCAGACGATACATCCTTATAAGACAGAGCGTCCTCACCAGACGACACGTCATCACCAGATGATACATCATCACCACATGATACACCTTCATGAGACGATACGTCCTCACCAGACAACACATCATCACCAGATGATACGTCCTATACTCTTGAGCATCTCCATTTATAAGGACCATAACTTTTGACTCTGATATCCAAAAATTTCATACTATATACTGTTAGAAAGCTAGAAAGCTAAGCTACAACTTTCTAGAAGACAACTTTGTCTAATTTATCCTTGATCAATCCAGATTTTGCCCTAAAGTTAGAACACAAATTTTTCCCTTATAGAAGACTTGAAATTTTGTAGTATGCAAACTTGGAATGTTCTCAGCATAACCATTCAGCTACCAAAATGATTTCATTAAGCTCTTAAATCTCAACTCATTTGTCTCATCACCTTCAACTACATCTAATTAGTCATAATTCCTATCTTCCTTTCTGTGACATCTCACTTATGCATACATACATACATACATATATATATATACATACATACATACATACATACATACATATATATATATATATACGATTTATGTTCCAAAATCATCAACTTAAGTTGATTTCTTCTTCACGTATATCTAATTTCAACTCACATCATCCCATGCACCATTCACATTTCATTAACATCAAAAGAATAAGGTTTTACAAATCTGTAATGGAATTCCAAGCCACATTATATCATCATCTCAAATTACAAAAGGTCCTTGAAAAAACAAACTTCTTGCTTTCCCAAAATCAATCAAACTACAAAATAAGCAAATTTAGAGAAATGCCCTTAGGCTCTTGATCACTTGGTCTCTTAGCTATCACCTGAAGATGGGATAAAAGGGGGGTGAGCTTGAAAGCCCGTGGGTAACAAGTTTATAACAAAGAATAAGCAAAATCATTGAAATGTTTTTTGTCTTATAAAAGTCATATTGAATTTATAAAACGCTTTGTGCTCAAATTCTCAGTCAAAATCACAATTTTAGCTCCAAAATTCATAGTAAAAATATCATCAAATCAACATAGCAGAACACTCAAATTATGCAACAAACTTGACAATTCAATGATGCAATGCACAAACAAATGACTCGAGAGTTCCATAGAATGAAATGGAGAAACCGAAGTTTACACCATGAACAAAATGAGTCCGATTTCTTAGGATCTCATGGGCTCAAGGGGATAGCCGAGAGAAGGCTATGGGTCAACGTGTACGTGACTAACGAAACGGGTTCCTCTCTTGCCCAAACGAAAGCACATATTCATGCTCAAATCATTTGCTCATGTGTTCATACTTTCATGCTTTCACATCTTTTCATTCATACAAAATGCCATGACATGTTTTAAGGCAAAATATGAATATTTCAAAGCCATTTTCCATTTTATAATCAAAATTCATGCACCAACATATGGCAATTTCTCAAATCACTCAAAAGCATTAAAAACAACATTTATGAAGCAATTGAAATCATTTTATTTTCTTGATTTATAAAAATTTTAATGGCTCATAACTCTATTATAAACATGTAACCCACTTTGATTTCCTTGCTTAAAGACTTGCTCAAAATGTCTCTTCTCTTATTTCTCTTGCCTCTTTGATCCCCTTGGTTCTTCACCAAATGAAGAGATCTTTGGCTCAAATGGACGCTCTTCTCTTCCTTTATCTTTTTCTCTTCTTGAACCACTTCAAAATCTCTCTCAATAGCTAAGAAATGAAGAAATCCTAGCTCAACTCTCTGCTTTTCTCTCAACCACCAAAATCTCTCTTCTTTCTCTCTTATTTTGTTATTTCTCTTCCTCTCTCCCAATTCACGTTTTTTCTTCTTCTCCTTAAACAAGACCACATTTTGGTCTTGTCCTTCCAAAAATGCCCCTCCTCTCCTTTGGTCTGCCCATTTTTTCCCTTCTTTCATTTTCCTCCTAACTCCTTTAATCTTCTTAAACACCATATTAACTCTAACTTAATTCAAATATTTCCATCTAATTTCAAATC
>JANVCQ010637542.1:0-16386 GCA_025531925.1 Erythroxylum plowmanianum | reverse complement strand
AGGCTATTGATGAATAATTTGAGTCTTCAGATAAGGCCCTAGCTAGCATCTTAATGACTAAGTTATCATCTATGAAGCTCACAAGTGTTAAAGGTGTGCATAAGCACATTATGCAAATGAGGGACATTGTAGCTTAGCTAAGATCTATTAAGGTTGAGATGTCTAATTCTTTCCTTGTTCATTGCATAATTCCCTTCCACCTCAATGTGGACCCTTTAAAATCTCTTACAACACACATAAGGATAAATGGTCTATCAATGAACTGTTGACCATGTGTGTTCAAGAGGAAGGAAGGTTGGTAATGGAACTTAGTGAAGTGTAGATATGGCCATAGATGGAAGGAATAGAAGGCAAGCCAGACAAAATGGAATAGGTAACATACCAGTCCATACTGAGATAAAAAATGATTTCAATCATAAACGTCTCTTCTACAAAAATAAATGGCATATAAAGATGTGCCAAATTTAAGGGTTGGCTTATGAAGAAAGGTATTTCAATTTCACTTGTTTGTTATGAATCCAATATGGTTGATGTTTGTCATAACACTTGGTGGATTTATTTTGGTTCTACAATCCATATTTCCAATACCTAGCAAGATTTTTTTAAAACATAGGAAGCTAGTGAGCAATGAACAATGCATCTATTCAACCAACAAGATGCGTTCATATATGGAAGTTGTTGGGATATATAAGTTGATTTTGAATTCTAGCTTTGTTTTGAATTTGGAAAGAACATTTTATATTCCAAGTTGCTCAAGAAATTTGATTTTAGTTTCAAAACTTGTACCTTTGAGATATTCCTTTAAATTTTCAAATACATCATTTGGTTTATATCATTTTAATCTTATTAGGAATAATAAAAGTGATTAATGATCTTTTCCGAATTAAGATGCATAAAATTTTTTTCATAATACAATGCATGTCCACAATAATGCTCGTATTAAAAGATGTGTTATTGATAAGTGTAAATTGTATCATGTTTTAGGGATTAGTTTGATATGTATTTAATTGTTAATTCAATCATTTAGAATTGTATTAGTTTGTTAATTATTTAGGTTTTATGTAACATCCCACTCTATAGAGCATATGCCTAACATTCCAGAGAACATTCGAGCACATACGCTATGGAAGCAGTATGCTAGAGCAGTCACATCACTTATCGTGGCATCATATAAAACATAAATATTTCAGAAAATTTAAATTCTCTCATTTCATTCATGAACAAAAGCATACATTGTCATTTCAGCTTGCATTTGATTCATAAACATGAATATCCATTGTGTTATTACACTTTTAACTCCTATTTATACAATACATCACATGTCAAAATTTACAACTCTATATAATGTATACAATATAAAACTAGAACTGGACCAAAATATTCTATCTAGACGCTTCAGTATTAGTTGACCAGACCTTTGAGCCATTTTTGGTTCCAAAATGGACATTGCTAGGTTGCTACTAGATTGTTTTAAAAACTACGTTGCCCCTGTACCTGAAAATCAACGAAGCAATTTTGATGAGTTTGTGGACTCAGTAACTAAACCATCATTAACGTGTTCACTCAAGTCAAGACATAATATTGTAAACACATATAATCCAAGTTCTTAAAAACATCAAATTATTTAAAATCAAATCCCAATTATCATATCATTTAATTGTCTACCAAATCGCAATTTAAGTATCTCATATTTTAACAAGCACATTGAGAACACAAACATTTTATATTACTATTTCAACATAATTCAATAAATTCCTTACAGAAGTTCACATAACATACACACACACACACACACACACAAACACACACACACACACACACACACACACACACACACATATATATATGCAAATGCACATATGACTCCACTTTCTTTTTAATTTTTTTGTGACTGAGTGCATATTTAACTATCCTGTATCCGTTGTGAATGCTATGCTCACTAATTGTTAAGCCTATGGCTCTGTGTGCACATTTTTGAGCGTTAAGCTCTTTTTTCACTTTAGTCACTACAGTCACAACTCCTTTATCTGATCATGCATATCAATGTCTCACTTTCATCTAGTGTATATAGTCATTTATCACATTCGTCAAATCTAAGTCTAGTATTCAACATTCAGTTGAGCATTTATTTCCCACATTCACGGACACATATTTAATACTCCTAATACAATCCTGAATATTAAACTCCTTGAAAAATCAATTGTCTTGAATCATCAATGTCACAATCATATCCAAACGATTTCAATATATATAGATATAAGGATTAAACAAAAACAATTCAAACAGAAGAAAATATCTAATTGAGATCACACATCTAGGTTACTTACAATTTACTCTAGCTTAGGTATTGCCTTGACAATTCGGCAATGTCTAGATGTTGTTGGTCAATTTGTGCTTCTATATCATACAATGCACACTTATTTACACATTACTAACTTATTAATCAAATAAGTGCTCTAACTGACACATGTATATATGTTATGTTCAATGCATGCTCAATTGACAATCTCGGCTATGTAACCTTACACACAAATCTTACTCACTCATTTATCTTAGCTTGTGTTCATAAAAACATCCTTATACTGTTGACGTCTCATACTTTCCAAATTCATATGGATTGATATCAAACAACTCATTCTTGAATTATAACATCATTTAAGAACCTAAACTTTTCAAACACTTAATCAATTAATTCAACATCAAACTAAGCTCATTTTAAGCCCTAATTAAGTCTAAAAGTGTCAATGTATATTGTTTTATCCTTATATGACTCAACTAGAACACAGAACATAAACTCTTCTTTTTGCCAAGCATTTCCACGATCGTGGGAAGGAACCATACAATTTCCATGATCGTGGGATATGTGATCTGAGACTCACCTTCCTTTTTCTTCAAATTTTACTTTTTCTCAAATTTTCTTCCAAACTCTAACTCCTTCATGATAATTCTTCAACTATAGCTCACTTATACTTCAAGAATACTTCAATTTTTGATCATTTTGTCTCAAACTCCAAGCCAAAATCATTCGATTGATAATTCATAAACAATTTATCTCTTAGGAATCATCAATCAAACAAATGCTTTCATTTACTATCTTACATGTTACACCATATTTCTTTTCCATTCTAAGAACATTACATTAGCATCTTTCTTTACCATAAATTCATCTTTAACATACCTTTACTCTCAACCTAATTCATTCTTAAATCAATATATAACCTAGGGTTTCCATACATCAAAACAAAACCAATTCATTCATCATATTTCAAGCACATCTCATCATCAATCTTACGTGCAATTCATCTCAATTCAACCCTAACGAATCTTTATGGATCTTATATTAACATATAACTTAATAAGATAATCAAATACTTACTTGTTTCTCTCAAGATTTCCTTAATCAATAAGTTAAACAAGTCTCCCAAGAATAAAACATACATGAAAAAGAAGATAGAATTAAAGGGCTTCAGTTTACAAGATGAGGGTTATGAAATTTTAGCAAAACTTTAACAGTTTTAGTGTTTGGGTAAAAGTTTCATAGTTAGGAGGAAAGAAAAAGAAAAAATAGAGTGAAACTTGAAAGATGGTGATCTTACAAAAGTAAGAAACGTGGGTAAGGTGTGTGGTGAAAAAGATAGACATGTGTTATTCCAAGTGTCAAGCTAAGAGCCATGCTATGTGTTTTCTCCTACACTCCCTTATTAGTCCATTTGTCATTTAATCTCTAGACCATAAGTCACTCAACTATACCTCCATTTTTCACTCTTTTATTTAAGCCAATTGTCACTCTATTATTGATGCCATATGTCACCATCTCATAGGATTATTCAACCTAAATTCCTATGTATCATTTTGTTACACCTTTTAACACTTTTCTTAGAATAAATGTTAGAACAATAAATTCCCAATTCAGTAATTATAATTCATAAAATAAAATTAAGGACATAATTAACACACAAGCTCATCATAATCATTTAAGATCTTTCATACCCTGGGATATATCAGTGAGTGCATGTAAAATTTTTACAATGTCCCTAAACCATGATTCATTTGTATATGCAAATATGATTTATTCAAATGAAATGCACTTTATGAATTCTCATATGATGACTCAATCTAACAGTTAAATTCCTAAGTATAAGAATGGGTTACTACATTTTAAGTGTTTTATGGGTTAGTACAAGTATTTAAGCTTAAATATTATGTTTTTTAGGTGCTTTAATGTGCTTTTTAGTGTTTAAGGGTCAACAAAAAAGAATGGAGAACTTTTGGAGATATTTGGGTTAAAATAATGGCATACGATCATGGCCTGTTAGGCCATAATCATGATAGAAACACCAGAGTTGGCCCTCGATCGTGGCCTGCATGCCACAATTGTGACCAAAGCATAAGGAACGGCCCACGATCTTGGCTTACATGCCACGATCATGATAGAAGGCTTAGATGTGGCCTATGATCGTGGCCTATAAGCCATGATTGTGACCTACATCAGGTAGACATGTAGACATTTATGAACATCAAGTTTTGAGAGATTTTTTGGACTTTTTAGACCCTGGAAAAACCTAGAGATGCTAAAAACCGGAGAGGATATTTAAAAAAAATGAAAAGAGGAAAAGAGCAGCTTTTGCATTAGCTACCTTGAGAAACCCGAGAAAGAAATCGTCGAGAGATAGAAAAAAAGAAGAAGAAAGAGAGAAAAGGAGAACAAGCTGACTCGACGTACTTCCCAGATCAACAATTTCCCAATGTGGCAACCTACCATCATCCATTTAGAGTGTATTTCCTTTTTAATTTTAGTTTTATTATTGTATGGAATTGGAATAACTAGTTGATGATAGGATCTAGAATGTTGAGGATGTTCTAAACTCACCTTCGAAATTTTACTCTTGAATTAATGAAATTTGATTTTTTATGTGTTTATTAGATTTGTTGTGGTTTAATTCTGTGATTGCATAATTTGATAATAAATTGAGAGGGCGAATCGAATGAAAAATGATTAAATTGGACTAACGAGAGTTAGGTGATTTAATAGAGATAAGAATTGAATCAGATCGAGAAATTGTGCGAAGAGAGATCTTGTATAGGTTCCCAATAGTTTATTAGAGAACTTCATAGCTAATTATGGTTTTAGATAGGTTGTGAATTGAAAATGTGCAACTTCTATAATCTGATTATGGTTTATGATTTAGGGTTAATGGTTATAACTCAAGAGAGAGTAATCAACCCTAGGATAGTCTAGAATCAACAATCCGATAATTGATAATCAGTTAGGTTAGCATTAAGGATAAGTAAAATTCGCTTTCTCAATTGGTAATTTCTTTTAGTTGATTCTTAGGTGTTCTGTAACTACTTAATAATTAGTATTTTCATGTTTGATTCTTAATATCATTGATTGAATTGAATTCTCATTTTGGTTTTGTTACATTTTGAATTTATGTGATTTGTTTTTCGCTTTAGATTTTAGGATTAGATTAGTTCCCTTCTCATGGGATCAACAACTTCGGTACTACACTAATGAACTATGTGCCTGTATATTATTGAGGGTTAATAATTAACACATACACACAACTAAACCACCCGATCAAGTTTTTGGCGTCATTACCGAGGAGGTGATTAGTTAATTCTTTAGTTTAAGACATTTTAGTTAGTTTTTATTTTCTGTTCTTTCTATTTTTGAATCCGTGCTCATGCATGAACACAAGAGCCATGTACATGTTGACCAAGTTAAAGGCTTCTCCCACCTGCCCACTAGTGGCACGGAGCTCCTTCATGGACTCCCTCAAGTTTACAACTACATAAGACCATTATGTGGAATTGTGTAGTTCGTCATGTTTATAGATCTACCCAAGCCATTTCTGATGTGCTTATGTGTTTATGATTTGTGACAAGTTTGATGAATTCATGATTTACGATGCCTATGAACTGCTTGATAAGTTGTGAATTTGGGAAATATGTGCTACATGGATTTCAATGTGAAATTCTTTTCAATGGAAATAAATATTTCAATGGTTTTCACTTGTTTCTCATTATAAACTTGTTACCCACGAGCTTTTAAGCTCACCCCCTTTTTTTTGTCCCATCTTCAGGTGAAGACAATGAGATCAAGTAACCAAGAGTCGAGGCATCATTTCACTTTTGCAATGTTTTTGTATATTAAGTTAGATTTTGTAAAAACAAAGCTTTAGATGCTTTTCGAGAGTTATTTGGGTTTTTATGTCTTTGTATTTTAGATTTTGATATTGATGGTTTAATGTGGCTTGGAAATGTCATTAAAGTTTTGTAAAACTCTTATTTTATAATGCTAATGAAATGTGAATTTGTGTATGGATGATTGTCAAGTTGAAATATGAATTTGTGTATGGATGATTGTCAAGCTGAAATGTGAATTTAGGTATGGATGAGGTGGAGTTGAAATATGAATTAATTAAGGAGGAGGTTAAGTTTGAACTAGGTACACTTGAAGAAGTTATCAAATTGAGATGATGAATTTTGAATACTAATTGTTGTTACATATAAGTGAGATTTATTACAAAAAAGAAAGATAGGAATTATATTTTGACTTCAGGGAAAACATTGCAATAATCTAGAATGAATTTGGGAAAGTTGACTTCATAGAAGTTGTAGCTTGTTTTTCTAGCATTCCAACTATATAAAGTATGTAATTTTTGGATATCAGTGTTGAGAGATATAATTATTATAAGCCGATAATGTTGCATAGGATGTTTATACCGAATGACTAGAGTATATGAAGTGATATCGCACTACAATTGTTCGATTTGGGAAGCTTATGAGTAAAAGGGATGTTAGAATTGGTTTAGGATCCATTGGATGGGTCTTTGAGAGTGAAAATTTTTGTTACACCCGAAGGTTACACGGTCAAGCCGTGTAGATTCACACTGGCCTTGTATTCTTGATGCATAAAAATTTTTGCACTCGAAGGTTACAAAGTCTGTCCATGTAGTTTCATACGGCCCATGTTTTGAACATCCAATTGATAAAATTTCACTTCATAGTCTTAATCAAAATTGTATATCTAGAAGTCTTCTTTCAAACCATCTAATAATGAACTTAATCCGACATCTCTAGTGCATGTTATGCCAATTGTCCCAAGATAGGTACAATATGATTGAGAACAAGATTATGTTTAATTCTTTTAGACATAACTTCATGACCCAACCTCCAAATGAAATGATTCTTGAGCCAATAGATTCCTAGCATAGTTTTATATATCTCAACAAAAATTGGTAGCCTTTTGGGTTTATTTAAAGAGATGGATGAAAAGGAAGTGAGGGTTCAGTTAGGAGAGCATGACTGGGCTATGAACATACTTTGGTTTCTTAAGCATATCTTCATCTATAGAGCTCCGATTGAGATGGTTCTTACTTCAAAATAAACTAGAGACTAATAGCTACAATTGTTTTGAAAAAGTCAAATCAGGATTTTGATGATTGATTGGTGTTGGCACACCACCCTTGTGGTATGATGGCAAATAAGGGTTCTTCGAAATAACCCTACAGGTTAATAGGCTCACGTTCTCACGACTCCAAATGTTGGGCTCCAAAAATAGGGTCTAACAAAGGAGATTGAATTAAACAATGTTGAGGACATAACAAAACAACTAGAAACAAGGCTCACACTATAGCAATTAATCAAGAAGATGGTTAAGGAACTCATAGCAAAAGAAAAAGGACCCAGGGGATTTTTACACTCCTTGCAGTACCAATGAAGTTAAAATAAACAAGGCATTCACAGATTTGGGAGTGAGTATTAATATTATGCCCTACACCTTTAATCAAAAATTGGGGTTAGAAGAGTTAGAACCCACTATGATGCTAGTGAAGATGGGAGACAGAGCAGTTCATTGGCTGAAAGGGATTATTAAAGGTAGCAAGTACAGATCAATATATTTACCTTCACCACATACTTCTATGTATTGGATATTGGAGAAGATGTGGAAACTCCTATGGTCCTAGGACCACCATTCTTAGCTATTGCTCACTCAATAGTGACGTTGATGGGGGTGAACTAACTTTGAGGGTTGAAGAGCGTTAGATAACCTTCACTGTGATGAAGAAAGACAACAGTTCTCCCTTACTTCCAATTAACATCAAAGAAACTGAACCTCGAGGAAAATGGGAAGATATTAAGGATCCTGGGAATGCATTTAGAAAGAAAAGATCATGAAGGAGAAGGCAAAGGAAGGAGAAGCAGAAGAAAGGTTGAACCCAGGCCATGGGAGCTCATGTGTAAATTTAAACCACCTTGAACACAAGAAGAGCATCAAGCTACCAACCTTAAAAGAAACGTTGCATAGGAGGCAACCCATAGATTGTTAATTCCATATTACTTTCTTTGACGTTTAGATAGTGTGAATTCTATAATTAGGTTATTTTGTTTCCAAATAAGGATGGGAAGGCATAGAACTTTGACATGAGTTAGATGATCGAGGAAGTAAGCAAAAAGAGAGGTGAAAGAGTTAGGAAGTGATCTCAGGAATGTGTAGAAGGACAAAAGAAGAAAAAATTCATAAATTGGTGAAAATATTGTAGGCCATTATCATGTCCTACAGTAAAGTAAAACTATCCATGCAAATTTAGCTAAGTTTTTACCATTTTTTCCTTCCTTCACATATATACTCATGTCACACTTCAGTTTTTCATTCACTTTTATTTTAACTTTATCTCTCTAAATTAGAACCTCCAAGCACTCACTTCTCTCTAACCAAACTCCAAATTTCCATTTTATTCTAACCTTCTCCTACTTGCAATCCAATATGTCACGCATTAAGCAGTCAACGAGGTGCACCCAATCATCGAGATGAAATCAAGTCTTGGATCGAGGGTGAAGGAACAAGGCAACAGATTCGAAGCTCCCTTCCCAATCTTCACAGAGGAGGGGTATTCATTTCCAATCCCTTAATGTTAAATAAATGGTAGTTTCGAAATATTTTCATTTTAATGTTAAATAAATGATAGTCTCGAAATATTTTCATTTTAATGCTAAACAAATCATTTGTGGTGTGTTGAAACCCTTAAGTCTTATAGCGTGGAACTCTGAGACGTCAACCAAAAGACTCATATGAAGATCAGGGCTAGTAGGGCAACTTCTAGCACAGTGCCACCTCAGCAGGAAAAAGAGGACTCGACTAGCGAGGAGTCCAAAGAGGAAGAAGACAGAGAAGAATCATGTTAGAGGAAAGTGCTCCATACAATCTCTACCAACACCAAGGTCATTACAGATACAATTGTGGAGAAATCAAGAAGGATGAAGGAGTTGGCCCAAACTTAACGATGTCAAAGCCGATACATATGTCATATTCATCGATACTTCAAGGCTCAAGGTGTCCAATTGCCACCTCCGACACCATCTCCACCTCCATCGTCATATGACTTTGTTTCTAACCCTTTTTTTTTAAATTTAGTCATTATTTTTATTTTTTTTTTATTTTACTTTATTTTATATTTCTTCCTTCCATGTGTTTATTTGTTTGTCTCCTCATATTGAGGATAATGTGCCATTCAAGTGTGGGGACGGTTGTGTGATTTGCGTTGAGTGTGAATTTTGCATTATGATAGTTTGTTAGGTTGCATATTTTGAATTTAGTGAATGTGTCAATGGCTTAGATGGATTGAAATTGATTTAATTTTGAACATAATCTATTAGGTTGTGAGGAGTCATTAGATGGCGAAGTTAGTGCTTTGGGTTCTTTGGCTAATGTGTGTGTACAATTGAAAAGGGTGAATAACTTGACATTTGGGTCTTGATTAATATGCATAATTAGTTCAAAGTTCTTAAACGCAGATTTTGCATGTTAATAATTTGGAATAACTTGAATGATTGTGTTTAAAGTTAAATTTATTTCATGAAGTTGAAGTCATCATCTCATTATTACATTGTGTGTTTTGTGATTTTGTGTATTTCTTGTTTTGTTTGCTTAAGGACAAGAAAACGATTTAGTGTGAGGATGTTGATAAGTGTAAATTGCATCGTGTTTTAGGATTAGTTTGATATGTATTTAACTGTTAAGTCAATCATTTAGTATGTGTTTAGGTTAGAATTGTGTTAGTTTGTTAATATTTAGGTTTTTAGTGTTTTATGGGTTAGTTTAAGTCTTCAAGCTTAAATATTATGTTTTTTAGGTACCTTGATGGGTTTGCTAGCGTTTAGGGTCAACATCGAAGAACAGAAGAGTTTCAAAGATATTCGAGCTAAAATAATGGCCCACAATTGTGACAAAAGCACCAGAGTTGGCCCACGATTGTGGTGTGTTTTCCACGATCATTACAGAAGCATAAGAAGCAGCCCACAATCATGGCCTACATGTGACGATCGTGACAGAAGGCTCGAATGTGGCTCACGATCATAGCCTGCATTGGGCAGACATAGAGGCACTCAAAAACATCAAGTTTTGAGGATTTTTTAGACCCTTCAGACCCTAAAAAAACTCTAAAGATACTTAAAACATAAAAGGATATTTAAAGAAGAAGAAAAGAGGTTCAGAGGAGCTTTTGCATAAGCCACCTTGAGAAACCCTAAAGTGAAATCATCAAGAGATAGAGAAAGAGAAAAAGGAAGAAAGAAGAGGAGAAGAAGTTGGCTCGACATGCTTCCCAGATCAAGAGTTTCCTGATATCACTACCTCCCATCATCCATTTAGATTATATTTCATATTTAATTTTAGTTTTATTATTATATTGAGTTGGAATAAATAGTTGATGATGGGATCTAGAATGTTGAGGATGCTCTAAACTCACTTTGGAAATTTTACTCTTCAATTAATGAAATTTGATTATTTATCTATTTATTGGATTTGTTATGGTTTAATTATGTGATTGCATAAATCAATAATAAATTGAGAGGGTGAATCAAATGAAAATTGATTAAATTGTACTAACGAGAGTTAGGTGATTTAATAGAGACAAGAATTGAATTAGATCGAGAAACTGTGTGAAGAGAGATCTTGCACAAGTTTCTGATAGTTTATTAGAGAACTTCAGATCTAATTAGGGTTTTGGATAGAAGCTATACTAGCCTAATCCTGGAACTCCTCCCTACATGTGAATTGAGAAATTGCAATTTCCATAATCTGATTAGGGTTTATGATCTAGGATTAATGGTTGTAACTCGAGAGAGAGAGAGTAATAAACCTTAGGATAGTCTACAACCAATAATCTGATAATTCATAATCAGTTAGGTTACCATTAAGGATAGGTAAAATTCCCTTTCCTTCAATTGGTAATTTCTTTCAGTTGATTCTTGGGTGTGCTGCAACTGCTTAATAATTAGTATTTTCTTGTTTGATTCTTAATTTGACTGATTGAATTGAATTCTCATTTTAGTTTTGTTACATTTTGAATTTCTATTATTTGTTTCTGGCCTTAGATTTTAGGATTAGATTAGTTCCCTCCTCATAGGATTGACACCTTTGCTACTATGTTAACGAACCGTGCGTTTTTGGATTATCGATGGTTAATAATTAAAACATACATATAACTAATCCACCCAATCAGTTATGAATGAACAATCCTCTATATTGTGGCAACAAAGAGTGGGACATATTTCTTTTAAAAGAATTAAAAAATTAATTTTTATTAACTTTATTGTTTATGTGGACTGCATAAAGGGAAAGTAGACCAACATGATAAAGAAAGACGCCAAGAGGATTTCAAACATATTAGAGATCATACATACAGACATTTGCAGTCCAAAAATGGACTCATATGGTCAAAAATACTTCATCTCATTTATAGATGATTATTTATAATATATGTACCTTTACTTGCTTTATAACAAAAATGAAGCATTAGATGCCTTTACGGTATTTAAAATGAAAGTAGCAGGAATCAGATAGAGGTAGAGAGTTTTATGGTAGATACATTGAGGATGGATAAGTACCTAGTCCATTTGCAAAGTTTCTTCGAGAGCATGGGATAGTAGATCAATACACTATGACTGGGCCTCCAGACCGTAATGGTGTAGCAAAAAGAAGAAACCAAACATTATTAGACTTGGTGAGAAGTATGCTTAGCAGTTCTAAACTTCCTAAATCCTTATGGATTGAAGCTCTTAAAACGCCGGTGTATATATTAAATTGAGTTCCAACCAAGGTTGTTTCAAAAACACCATTTGAGTTATGTAAAGATTGGAAACTGATTTTGAGACATATACACATTTGAGGATGACCATCTGAAGTAAAAGTTTATAACCTATAAGAAAAGAAACTAGATTCGAGGACTATAAGTGACTATTTTGTCAGATATGTTGAAAGGTCTAAAGGGTATAGATTTTATTTTCCATCTCATAGTACTAGGTTTGTGAAATAAAGAAATGAGACTTGATTAGTGGGAGTGATCGATCTCAGGACTTAGTTTTTGAGAAGGATCATTATGAAATAAAAAATCCTACTTTAAGTAATAGATTGATTGTCATTTATAGCATCCCTTAAAGTCAAACGTGTGTTGAGCAACCAATCATTGAAGTTCCATAAGCTGCTGATGACAATTTAGTAGATCCAATTATTTTGCAATCACTAGAAGTTGTTGAGAAATCAGTTGTACAAGCTCCTCCATAAGAGGGTGCTAACATAACATTAAGAATATCAACTAAAGAGAAGAAATCAACAATACCAAGTGATTACGATGAGTATTTACAAGAATTTAACCATAATAATAGAGCCGAAAATGAACCTGAAATGTTTTCACAAGCTATGAGTTGCAGTGAGTCTCAATTGTGGTACAATGCCATGGTAGATGAGATGAATTCTATGGCATCTAACAAAGTCTAGGATCTTGTCAAGTAGCCTAATGGTGCAAAGGTCACTGGATGTAAATGGGTCTTCAAGACAAAAAGGGACTCATTAGGCAACATTGAAAGATATAAAACTAGGCTTATTACCAAAGGATTTACTTAACAAAAAGGAATCGATTACATAAAGACCTTTTCTTTTGTATCTGAGAAGGATTCCTTATGAGTGATTATGGCATTGGTTGCCCAATTTAATATAGAATTACATCAAATGGACGTGTAAACAATGTTCCTATATGGAGACCTAGAGGAAGAGGTTTAAATGAAAAAATCTGAAAGGTTATCCTATAGTAATGGTAAGTGTTTGGTGTGTAAGCTTAAGAAATCCATATGTGGATTGAAACAATCCTCCTATCAATGGCATTTGAAATTCCATGATATCATCTCTTCTTATGGTTTTATAGAGAATATCATGGATCAATGCATATATCAGAAAGTTAGTGGGAGTAAAATTTGTTTCCTTGTTTTATTTATGGATGATATTCTACTTGCTACTAATGATAAGGTTTGCTATATAAGGTAAACTAATTTATTTCTAATAATTTTGATATGAAGGATATGGGTAAGGCATCTTATGTCATTGGTATTAAGATCTATAGGGACAGATCTCAACACATTTTAGGTCTACCCTAAGAATCCTATATCAATAAGGTCTTAGAATGATTCTGGATCAAAGATTGTTTACTAAATATTATACCTATTGTGAAAAATGATAGGTTCAATTTGAACTAGTGCCCGAAAAATGAGCTTGAAAGGGAACAAATGAAAAATATTTCATATGCTTCTGCAGTAGGGAGCCTAATGTATGCTTAGGTTTGTACAAGACCTAATATTGTATTTATTATTGGAATGTTAGGAAGTATTAGAGTAACCTAGGTATAGACAAACTGACAATCTTGAATTAGTTGGCTACTCAAATTCAAACATCGCTGGTTGTGTTGATTCATGAAAGTCAACATCTAGATATGTGTTTATGTTTGCTAGTGAAGTGGTATCCTGGAGGAATTCAAAGCAAATTTTCACTACTACTTCTACCATAGAGGCTGAGTTCGTTTCTTGTTTTAAGGCTACCTCACATGGTGTATGGTTGAAGAGTTTCATATTATTGGAATCCAATCATGATCAAATAACGAGCGTAGCGGAAAAATTTTTCTTTTACGGATTCTGAGTCGATCTCGATAATTGATTAAACTTGAATAAAATAAAATTTTATTTAGAAATCATGCCTTGTTCACTTTCCGAAGAAAAATATTTGAATCTTTTTTCTAATTGATCAATCATGAGCTGTCCACTTGTCCAGCCTCTGATGGTATCCACAAAGTAATTCCCAAACTATTTTAAGAGGAAAAAGACAAAAAATGCTAGCGTTTAGAAAGCTCTTCCCTTTAAATAGAAGAATCGTGACAGTCTTTTATTAAAATTAAATCTCTTTAATTATAATTAGAATCAAATTCTAATTATAATTAATTTAATTTTAATAAAATCAAATATCTCATATTTGATTCCCAAAGTTTCTTAAACTTTATAATTAAATTCAACTTAATTAAACTGATTTTTCTTTCACAAATTGCTCTTTGATTTGTGACCCATTAGGTTCCTAATAAATTGGCAATGATTACAAATTATAATTCTTACTCATAATTAGAATTAGATAAATTAAAACTCCTTTTAATTTATCTTTAATTCTCCAATTAAATAATTCATAATCATAAATCATGATTGACGTGAGTTTTAATTTATCTTTAATTCTTCAATTAAATAATTCATAATCATGATTGACGTCTAGCAACATGTCATGATTACCCAACTATTAGGAATGTCAAAGTGATTGACTTAACCTGTCTATAAATGGCTATAATGTATAATTTAATCCTTTCCGCATTCAATATTCTAATTAGACAGAGTATAGATATGGTGTCTACTCTTATCATCCAATCATATTTGTTCTTCCTAATTAGTAATTGATTTATAATTAAAATTTGAAAACTTCTTTTCAAATATCAATTTACTCTAGCTAGAGAATTCTATAAATCATTTCTAATCAAAAACAGCAGAATATTCTCTTTAATTACTTTAGAGTGATGAATCCTATATTGACTTACTCAACTATCTACATATGATTCATACTGTATCCAATTACTACCGACTAAATAATCCTAAGATGATTCATAAGTAGCATCAAAACACCGTAATTCTCATACTAGATACCTTGGTAATCTCAAGTCTAAGGATCAATTATACAACCATCACTATAAGAAAGTCCATAGACATATAAGTAATATTCCATTTGGAATTCTCATATTTGGGTCAATTTAGTGACTTATTCTTTAATAATCACCCACACATTAGTTTATGAATCTATATACTTTTATCTATTAGATCAATTACTTTCTTTATAAGAAAGAAACATAATATGTGCTAGTTTTACCATTTCAACAATATCCAGTCTTGATGAAACTATAACTAGGAACATTTAGGAATAATACATAAGTGTAAATTGAATCTCATAATTATGATCTTATCATAATTTCAATTACACAGTAATTATTCCAAGGATTTTATCTTTAGTATTAAAAAATAAAATATTAATTAGATTAATACACAAAGATAAATAAAGTCTTTTCATTAATAAAATATAATGTCATACATTAATTTGCATCCAATTGATTAGCTGCAAAGGCATAACTTAACAATCTCTCACTTGTACTAAAGCCAATCACTTATGAATCTAATGTCATATCCATCCATATAATGATCATTTCTCTTTTGAGACAATGGCTTAGTAAGAGGATCTATTAGATTCTTTTCAGTGAAACTTGCTCCAATGTTATGTCTTTCCACTTCACTATCTCCCTAATCAAGTGAAACTTCTTGAGCACATGTTTGGACCGTTGATGAGACATGGGATCCTTTACTTGCACAATAGCACCATTGTTGTCATAATACAATACCATGGGCTTAACAATGCTAGGATCCACTCCAAGTTTAGTGATGAACTTCTTAATCCAAGCTGCTTCCTTTGCCGCCTCTAACGCTGAAATGTACTCTACTTCGGTTGTTGAATCTGTGATGGTTGGTTTTTTAGAACTCTTCCAGCTAACTACACCACCATAAAAAGTAAAAATATACCCTAACTGTGATCTACCATCGTCTTGATCAGACTGGAAAATGGCATCCGAATAACCCTAAACTCTCAACTTAGCTCCTCTATAGACCAAAAAATATCTTTAGCCCTTCTCAAGTACTTCAAGATATTTTTCACAGCCATCCAGTGACCGTCACTGGGATTAGCTTGATATCTGCTTGTTATGCTCAAAGCATAAGCAACATCTGGTCTAGTACATAGCATCACTTATATGATTGATCCAATTGCCGAAGCATATGGAATACAATCCATTTTATCTCTCTCCTTTTGTATCTGTGGACATATACTTTGTGAGAGAGAAATCCCATACGATATGGGTAACAATCCCCTCTTGGAATTCTCCATCCTAAACCTCTTTAACACTTTATCTATGTACGTGGATTGAGATAATCCAAGCAACCTTTTTGATCTATCTCGATAGATCTTTATACCTAGTA
>JANVCQ010637121.1:0-16396 GCA_025531925.1 Erythroxylum plowmanianum | reverse complement strand
ATTATCAATAGCAATGGTGCCTTTGAGACTTACATAGCCTTGGTGCCATTGAAGTGCCTTCCCTTTGAGATGCAAAGCTGTGATTTTTACTTTCTCCACCGGTAAAACATCTACCACCTCAAAAAAATAATCAGCGCGCAGTAGCCAACCATCTAACCCATCACTGGTGAATTTAGGAAACTCTAAACGAGTAGATTTGCCCCAACTCTGTTGGATTCTACCCACATGTGATTCACGACTATCGGATTCCGCGTCTGTCATCATCGTTATCCGTTCTTGGTTCTGTAAGCTGATACCTCGAATCAACTCCGTGAGTTCAACAAATTTCGCATCAGTGTGTTTACGCATTGTCTCTTGCTTCTGATTGATCTCATTAATCATTGATTCAACTCGCTTCTCAAGATCATGGGATCTTGTTTCCTTCGCCATGGCCAAGGACTGAAAAGCTTTGATACCAATGATAAGATTGAGAAACAAATATATATATAAATTAGGAACTTAGTGTGAATTTCTTGGGTTTCTCAGATTTTATTCACCATTATTATTTCTCGTTACAAGCAATCTGTTGTTATTTATACAAGAAAGCAACAAATGAATGAATTAACAAATTAACTGCTAATATGTCCCCCCCCACATTAATTGGTTACTATCATTGTGCGATGCTACTGATGAAGGGCTACAAAGATAGAAAAGAAGATAAACGTATTGCGTATTCCATTTGTTACTTGAAACGCTTATTTTAACTTCTGGGATAATCAGGAACATATCCACCAAACTGAGTATGTTTTATAGCTTAGAGACCTTGTATTCGCAATTCCAAAATTTTCAGACCAGAAACCTGTAATCTTGCTTTTTATGTGGTGTTCGGTAAATATGCAAGATGTTGATTGAAAATTGTGAGAAAGAGAAATTAACTTTAAAACCATCATGAGGAATTTGATGATTCCTTGCTTCGATTGAAAAGGCACGTTATTTCAGTTGCAGTGACCAGGTGGAACTTTAAAAGCTGCTTTTATCCACAATTCTCAGCTATTCGGAAATTCTACGCCTTCTCTTTTTCAATTCAATTTCATAACTTTATGCTAAAATTATGACACATCACCAAAAGTATAAAATCAGCGCACGCAACTCTCACAAATTTTCACCCCATGTAGCTTGGAGTTCTCTATCGTGTACGGATCGTATGAGCAAATTGGAATATGTGAAAATTTTGGGAGTTGTAAATGGGACTAATTAATCGGTATTCTAAAGAGGTCGCTTGCTATTAACTTCATGCTGGAATTGAAGCAGTGAAGTGAACTTTAATTGATTTTTAATGTAACAGCATTGACGAATCCTTAAAAAAAGATAAACCAGTACAATTTGAATTCCAATGGTAATTCAAGGCTTCAACTCTCAAAGTTTCAACTTACTTATGCATTTAAAAAAAAGGGTTAATTGATATGAAAAGAATTATATAACTAATCATAAAATGGTAATGCCAAGTAGCTCGTGTGTAATGTTTCGCCCTATCAGAAAAGCATCTATATCTCGAAATGATGGGTAAGTAGAGCAGAATGTCTTTGGGAAAAGTAAGAGAAGAAAAAATGCAAAAACAGAAAGGCTTCTGTTGCAACTGCCATCGGCGGGTGACCAAACGCTCCGCAATGTCCTCCCACTTCTTCTCCTTTCAAGCTAAGCGTAACCTGATGTCCCGGGTCCGTGTATTGTGGGTAGGCAATCTCATTATTAATATTTAAATTATGTTTTATAGAAAAAATATTACCAGGCTAACGTTTGAATTTTATTCATACCATTTAGTTTTATCGGTAGTTAATTGAAAATTAAAAAAAAAGAGTTTTCGTTAACTTTTCAACAGTGAGTGAGGAGTCAATCGGACCTTTGATCTTCTCTTACAGGCAGCAGTAAAAACAGCCCAAACAACACATACAGACAACGCACCCACGCTTTCGGCTTTCCCCCAACTTTCTCTCTCTTTCTTCCTCTTCGTCACCAACTCTTCTCGATTCTTTCCTCTTCCTTCTTCTTCTTTCATACAAACAAACCAACGCTAGAAAACCCTTAGTCAACTTGAATTTTGGAATTGGATCTGTGAATCTCACAAGCTTGTGGATGTTGTAATGGCATCGGCTGCGAAAACGAGTAGTCGGTCTCGAGGAACGGGAGTCAAGGAAAATGGAGTCAAAGTGGAGGAAGGTCTCAATGTTTTCAAGTCCGATAAGTTCGACCCCGACGCTTTTGTTCAATCCAAGTGTTCTCTCAACGACAAGGTTTCTTTGGCTTTTTCAATTTTATTTTCCCTCTGTTCAAGACAAAGTTATATTATTCCCCTATTTGCAGGAAATAAGGCAATTGTGCTCTTATCTTATGGATTTGAAGAAAGCTTCTGCTGAAGAAATGCGTAAAAGTGTTTATGCTAACTACACTGCTTTCATACGGTAAACAAGATATTTTCTCCAATTATTTGTTCTGGTTGGTTTATAACATGAAATGGCTACTGAAATTGAGGCACAACTTTTTTTATTGGTTGTGGTGTACATTTGTGATTTGCGCTTGTGTGTTAATTGGGTGACTTCATCACATTCTAGTTGCAATTTTTGTCTGTCTGTGGCTCGTATGTATTCTGGCGCAGAATCTTAGGTGTCACCTTAGAGTTTGGGATTTATAGTTGTTTTTGACTTCTTGTTTACAGCACGTCGAAGGAGATTTCAGATTTAGAAGGGGAGCTTTCTTCAATCAGAAACCTGCTATCTACTCAGGCTACATTAATTCACAGTTTGGCAGAGGGAGTGCCAATTGATTCCCTATCTGTTAAACCTTCTGGGAGCATTGAGGCAGATGGATCATTGATTACTGAAGATAGAGAATCTTCTGAACTTGAAAAGTGGTCTGTGGAATTTCCTGATCTCCTGGATGTTTTGTTAGCTGAGAGAAGAGTGGATGAAGCTCTTGAAGCCCTTGATGAAGGAGAACATCTAGTCTCTGACGCAAAAGAGAAAAAGCTTTTGAATCCTGATGTGCTTACATCCTTAGAGACATCTATCATGGAGCGCAGGAAAAAGTTAGGGGATCAACTTGCTGAAGCTGCTTGCCAACCTTCTACCCGTGGCAGTGAACTTCGTGCAGCTATATCAGCTCTTAAGAAGCTTGGTGATGGCCCTCGTGCTCATACTTTACTTCTCAATGCACATTACCAAAGATATCAGTATAACATGCAAAGCCTGCGCCCATCAAGTACATCATATGGAGGAGCATATACTGCTGCTCTATCTCAGATAGTTTTCTCTGCTATTGCTCAAGCTGCTAGTGATTCATTGACAATCTTTGGCAAAGAACCAGCTTATGCTTCTGAGCTTGTGATGTGGGCTACAAGCCAAACCGAGACATTTGCTGTTCTTGTTAAAAGGCATGCATTAGCTTCATCAGCTGCTGCTGGAGGTTTACGAGCTGCTGCAGAATGCGTGCAAATAGCTTTGGGTCATTGCTCTTTGCTGGAAGCACGTGGCTTAGCACTTTGTCCTGTTCTTCTAAAACTCTTCCGACCTAGTGTTGAACAGGCATTAGATGCTAATCTTAAACGAATTGAAGAGAGCACTGCTGCTTTGGCCGCTGCTGATGATTGGTTGCTTACTTATACTCCTACAGGGACTCGACAATCAGTCCGTTCTTCTGTTACATCACTTATTAATACTTCAGGATATCAGCACAAACTTACAAGTAGTGCTCATCGATTTAATGTAATGGTCCAGGTCAGCATTGATTGCTCTCTCTCCGTACATTAAATGCATTATCAAGTTGAAAAGAGACTTGTACCCATTTAAGAGACTGTTTTGTCTCAGAGTTCTAGCTTTCATGCACGGATGGTTTCTATAAATTAAAGTGGTTACTGTTCTCTTTATGGATACTGACCAAGTAGACAATTTAACTTCCCTATTCCTGGCAAGAAAATGTGACCTGGTTAAGTGAAAGTCTTCACATTCTTTTAGGCACAATATCACTGGCAAATGCTTATGGTTGACATAGTCCTTTCAAGTTAGGCTTGTGCTTCAATTATTTTGATTGTTTTTAGTTCTCTCTCTCTCTCTTTGTTGAGAAAATTTCAACAGAACAAGCATTGAAAGGTGCTTTCTGCTGGTTTCTCATCTTCTCATTCATACTGATGTGAAAGTCCTCTGTATTGAGTGTTTAATTTCTGTAAAGATACATTACCATTTATTAATCTTTGTGATGTTTCTCAGTTGAGTCATGCTTCATATGATATATCTGGTTTCGAATTGATGTTGATTGATTCTTCTTTCATCTGGATAATCATTTCTCCAGGATTTCTTTGAGGATGTAGGACCACTATTAAGTATGCAGTTAGGAGGGCAGACATTGGAAGGTTTGTTTCAAGTATTCAACTCGTATATCAACATGCTCATAAAAGCATTACCAGGTTCGATGGAGGAAGAAGCAAATTTAGAAGGTTTTGGAAGTAAAATTGTGAGAATGGCCGAGACTGAGGCCCAACAGATAGCATTGCTAGCCAATGCGTCATTACTAGCAGATGAACTATTGCCTCGTGCAGCCATGAAACTGTCTCTTGTAACTCAGGGTAATTATAAGGATGATCACCGAAGGCGACCTTTAGACAGACAAAATCGTCATCCTGAACAACGGGAATGGAGGAAACGACTCGTCAGCTCAATTGACAGATTAAAAGATACTTTCTGTCGACAGCATGCACTAGATCTCATTTTTACAGAGGATGGTGACAGCCATCTTACAGCAGAAATGTATATAAACATGGATGGCAATGCAGATGAGGTGGATTGGTTTCCATCTCTAATATTTCAGGTACTTTCTATAGTTATTGATGCTCTGATAAACCACACTTCCCCGTTCCCTCAATGCGAGAGTGTGTGTGCTGTCTCTTTCTCTCTCACTCTATCTTCATGATAAATGTATAGAAATGTGATCCATAGTGTCTTCATTGTTGTCATGTCAATGCTTTCAATTGTTAATGATATAATCAATGATTTGTGGTTTGCATGGAAGAATCTGAATAGAAAGGATTCGTAACTTGTTGAGTGTTATTATTAAACTTTCCTTTGTTCAAATTGGAAAAAGATTTGAAGCTTTTCTGGACGGCAATATCATTGTTCACCAAGAAGCAATTACTTGGGATCAGTTATTGAAACTTTTACTGTATACTTCTAACCCTCCATATGTATTGAAGGTCAGTTCTTGTTTTGTAATACATTTTATGGCTACATGTTCAATAAAACTTGATAACATGCCTGACAAGGTGCATTTTTTGGAGCCATACACCTTTTTATTTGAAGACATCTTAAGTGCCACTAGATCAATAAGTTTCATTTATTCTTTGGTCATGGTGCCCTGTTCATATTCTATTTCCTTCAAATTATGAATGTACAATCTTTGCTAGCTCTATAAGGCCTTCCGTCCTGGAGTTGATGAAATCATTTATCAGGGTTTGAGGAAAAAAGATGTTATTACTGAGTAAGTGGTAGGAATTGATTGGTATCATTGTGTCAATGGATGCTTAAGTCAAACTAGGAACACCATTTGTTGTATCCCACAATTTAACATTGGTTTGAAGGTCTCAATGGGAGCAGGCATGCAGTTTCTAATGGATAAAGCTGTTAACCCTAGGTTGTTCATCTCTGGAGAACACAATCCACTCGATCCTTTGAAAGCATGTGCCCTTGTTGTCAACTCATTGTTGCTTTGTGTAATACTACACAAAGCTTGTTGCCAAAGATCCTCAACATTTGTCTTTGAATGAACTTCCATCTCATTGATAAATGTCCTTTTATTTTTACCTTCATGGATATGTCCTCTGGTTTCTAAAACTCTCATAATGCTTACCTCTCTTCTTAGCAATCCTAGTGGTGGATGTTATCATGGTTAAACACACCACACCTTCTAGATAAGGATTTCAAACACTCATTTAAAAGACACCACATCTTCTAGATGAGGATTTTGATCACTCATTTAAAATTAGTAAGTATCCTTCCCTGTCTACCCAAGAAGTTATCTTTCATATGTCCATGTGACATTTAAAATTCCTAACAAATGCTGGAGAGAAGTTCGCTCATTGCTTCCTAGAGGAAGCAGACATGAGCCCCGAGATCTTTGACAATGAACATGAACACATTCCTTTTGATATGGAAGAATGTAAAGCAAGATAACTCTTGACTTCTGTCTGACATCAATCGATTATTCCATTTGAGATTCTTTTTCACCTTGGAAGGGATTAGACCCTAGGAGACGGGAAATGGGAATCAAACAGGACCCTGAGGTCCTGGGTGGGTTGCCTATTTCTCTTCCCCATTTTAGGTAGTTTTGAGATTGATACTTGTTGTTCAATAGTGATCCAAACTCTCCTGTAGTTGACATTTTCGTTTGAATATATCATTACATTTCATCATGAACAATATATTCAATTTTGCTTCAAGGTTGCCTATCATTGGAGCTATCCCCTTTTCCCATTTGATGTTGCTTTGAGAAAGATATTTGTTGTTCAATAGAGATCCAAATTGTTCTGCTGTTGGGATTTTCTTTTGTAGATATCATTACTATTCATTATAGTGAAAATATTCAGTTTTGCTTTGAAACAAGTCATGCTCCTTGTGTTGCTATCTTTGAGTTTTTACTTGTACTTTTATCTGTTGATGCTGGAATGTGCTATGTAATAGTCCAGGATTGGACTATTTCTTGATAATGAAATGGATTCACATGATTTATATCTCCGCATATTTCTTTTGATTTCTTTGTCTCAGTTTATTCGTAAATAACATTTTACAGTGTTCTTGTTTACATGACTTCCACAAAGCAGTTGGAATGACTGTGATGCCAAGTTTCAGCATTTTAGGTCTGGATATTACATATTGAATCACCTAAAAATGCAAATGTATATGCACATGCATTAAAGGCGACTAAATTTTCTTTCCTCGATTTCTCTTTGACAGCTAACAATTGTCACTCTTTCTAAATGTGCTAAATGCAGGGACTTTTTCTGAAACTGAACCGGATGGCTAGTATAGCAGCCGATATGTTTGTAGGCAGGGAACGATTTGCTACATTGCTGTTGATGAGGCTTACAGAAACAGTTATCTTATGGCTTTCAGAAGATCAAAGCTTTTGGGATGATATTGAGGATGGCCCAAGACCTCTAGGTCCTCTTGGTCTACGACAGGCACGCAAATCTTGCATTTCTTCTTCATAAGTTTAGTTTCTGAATTGGTTGCTAATCTGCAGCATTTTCTTGTATATTTTCCAGTTTTACTTGGATATGAAGTTTGTTATGTGCTTTGCTTCCCAAGGACGCTATTTGTCAAGAAATTTGCATAGAGTTGTCAATGAGATCATTTCTAAAGCTATCGCAGCATTTTCAGCCACGGGGTTTGATCCAGATAGGTACGGATGATAGTTTCTTCCTTTTCTTTTCCCTATTTTCCCTATTCTTATGATTACGAATTTACGTTAATTGTCCTGTACACCCACTTCCAAAGCACGTGGAAATAGTTCCACTTCAATATGATATAGTTGTGAAACTTTGGACGTCACATCATTATTGCGTGACCAATGGGAATGCCTAGGAATTTCAAAAGTTGTCAGAACTGTAAGTAAAGATATAAAGCTCTCAAATAATTTCACCAATCCCATGGAAACACCTTTCGAAAATAAATTGTGAATTTTTATTTATTATCCAATCTTACTAATAAGTAATATGGAAAAATTTTTAATCTTTTATTCATAATTCATAATTTTTAAATATATAGAAATTGATTGATTTATATTTACTGTTAATCAACATTTATTTATTGATTTTTTTAGTCATACCAACTAATATTCTTGAAATCAATGTTTGATTAATTTTCTTTTCATATTAGCTTGTTGGATTTAGTGTTAGTGCCGATTAATTTTTTTTTATGTTTTATTAGGTAGTCATTGTTAGAGTTAATTAAAATTTTTGTCATATCAGTTGCTAGACTTGGTGCTAATATGAAATAATTTTTTCTATTTCATGGATTCGTTGGACTTCGTAATGAATAATTATGATGATCAATAAATTACTTATAAAGCATATATTTATAATTTTACTTATTAATAATAAAATATCAAATTAATTATTAACATGAATTAAGTAAAAATGAGATATTGGTAAACTTATTTACTAGTATTATTACGTAATATATAAAAATATATTGAAAATTTTAATTTATTATCATCTTATCATATTATGTGTTATTAATAAAAATCAATATAGTAAGTTATTGATTAAATAAATTAACATTATATATTGCACACTTATTGATAGTTTTTAATATTAGTGATAAAATGTTAATATCATAAATCAATAAAGTAATGAAAATTTTAACAATTTTATTTATTAATAGTAAAAATCCATAAAACTAATTAGTAATTATTTATGAAACTATGAATTATAGATAAAATATGAGAAAATTTTCATCTTATTTAGTATCATAATAAATAAAAATCTTATTTAAGGAATTAATTTATTATAAAATATTAATAAACTAACTTGACCTATTAAAATTTTAATACCTTTTAATGTAAGTATTAATTTATGAATACGATAAATTAATAAAATATAAGAATTTTTACTATTTCATTTATTAACAATGAAAATTGATTATTGCTTATTTATAAAAATATGAGTTGTAAATAAAATATGAGAAATTGATCATCTTATTTATCGGTAATAGTACATAATAAATAAACATTTTGTGAAAATTTAAATTATTTATTAAACTAAGAAGTATGATAAGTTGATATGTATTAACTATTAATAAAGTGACTTAATGATACATATTGTATACTATTATATTATTAACATAAATAATAGGTATTTAAATATGATAAATCAATAAATTAATATGTTGGATATATACTATCCCTGTGCTAACTCCTAATAAGTTTCTTGTGTTTTCCCAACTTCCAATCACACCCCTCTATGACGTGGTTGTTTACTTAAATAAAGTTTTCCACATGTGTACTCCATTAACATTTTTAATAATATTAACGGAGAGCGTTTGAGGAAACTATGAGGGTTTCTCACGAGATTTGTGAACTATAGGAGGTTTTGGTAGAATTGATGAAATCACATGGGAGATTGGTGTTTTTTACTCTTCATAACCAAAATTCTTTCACAACTATTAATGAAAATGGCCTATAGGAGAAAAGGGAATAAACTCGGGTTTGGATAATTAGGAATTGTGACAACACTAATTGCTATACGAAAATAGGCAATTTCAGTGTTAGATGCGGTGGCTTTATAGAGAAGGTAAAATTTCATTTCTGGGGTGGAGTTCATGTTTATCCAGTAACGAGGAGCTCTGGTTTCTTCTATCAATGTATAATATCTGAAGAATCTAGTTCAATATTCGCGTGTCTGAAGAGCAGCAAGTCTGGAATTAGACGTGGGACAACGCAGGTCATGTTAAAGATGACATCTATAATAGTCGAGGGGCTGATTTCCCATCCTGATTCACAAATCAGATCACGTTTCTTGTTAATGAGTTATTGAAAATTATAAATTTTTCATCGCAAGTTACAAAGAAAGTCATTGTGTATTTCCCTGTCGAAAAGTTAGATTCTGCCCTGATCCAATCGTTGCTAATTCATCTAATTCTGCCTGGAGTAAGAACAAATTTGTTGGTTATGGAGAAGAGTGGTACACTATAATTGTTAGATGAACCATTACCTTGTAACTCCTCATCTTCATTATTTAGCTTGCAAATGTGTAATTAACATATGATATAATCCTCAGTAACGATTCATTTGAGCGCCGTTGTTCTATCTTACTGCACTCTTCCTACGGGTGTCAATCATAGATATTTTTGGTTTTCCTCTGGGATGAGTGGGGGCTCCTGGTCGGTGAATTGGTTTTGTTTACTTGATTGGATGCAGCAAATAGATAGGCATAAGTTCCTAGATATCTTAGAACATATAGAATTGAAGTATTTAGCTTTTAGTTGGCTGAGATCTATGATTTTGGATGCCAGCGTACTGCCAGAAGATGACTGGTTCAACGACATTTGTCAAGAAGCCGTGGAAAGATTAAGTGGAAAGCCAAAAGCCATTGATGGGGATCGTGAACCTAACAGCCCAACAGCCTCTGTCTCAGCACAGTCAATTTCATCTGTCAGATCTCACGGGAGCTCCTGAGGGAATGTTTCAACTCCCTTGTAAAGTAGACTTTAAGCAGAATGCGTTATGATTTGTAATCAGATTGCCACATTCTTTATTTTGTTCATTTTCACCCCCTCTTTCTTCCAGTTGTGTGTTACCTTTATTTTTGTGGGTTGGGGTTTTTATGCAAGGCAGAATTCTTTCTTGGACATTGATTTAGGATTTGAGCCTGTAAATGTTGATACTTTTATTTGAAGCTGAATCAAAATGTATAATCATTTTTTGACTATCATGGTGTTCTCTGTTCATTATCTATTTTGGCGATCAAAAAAATTTTTTTTTGGTTGATATTCAATTTATGCAGGCAGCTATAACACTTCATATTGGTGAGTCATGGTCGGTAGCGTGTGCCCTTGCTATCCCTGGATTTCCTTCTCCCAAAGTTGAGAATTAGCCTTCCTTTTCGGGGGTCGTCTGGAGGTCGTATCGATCTACTTATGCACCATCCGCAAAGTTAAGGTGGGTTCGTTCCTCTTGGAGACTACAATTAGAATCCATTTTCACTTGTAAGCCATTAAATGATTTAACGGGGTTTTTTAGCAAGTGGCGTGTTGAGCCATTAACAATGAGCAAACTTTCAACATTGATCCTGTGCAGTTTACGTTGATTCATTTAAATCTTAACAATAATAAAGGTCGAAGATACGAAACTCTATTATATACTACGGAACTCTAAAAAAATTATTTAATCTTTAAATTTTTTGACAATTGTGTTATATTTAATATTTCAAAATTTTTTATACTTTGATTAAAAAATAACTATAAATTATATACGTTATAAGCATCATACGTTAACTAATCAAACTTTACTTGCACAACAATCTAATTTAGTTCTTAAATTTAAACCAAATTAATTAAACTTGACACATGAAGTAATAATTTATTATAATTATTTTAAATTATTAATTTAAGTCAAATTTAATTATTTTAAGTTGAATTTAAGAACTAAGTGGGGTTACTATATTTGTGATATTTAATTAATTCACACATGATGTTTATATTGGTTGTGTTTTACCATTATTTTTAACTAATGTCTAAAAGAAAAGATTTTCTAGAGAATTAAAAACTAGGAGTTTTTTTGAAAATTTTCAAGATTAGGATTTTTTTTTTCTAAAGTTCATTAATATCACAGGGGAGGTCAATGCCTTTTATAATTGTAATAAATACTTGTTGAGATTAAAGCCTTTTTTTTTTGAAGTAAATGCATAAAACGCATATCATAGACAAGGAAGGCAAACGAAACTAACCCAAGCCAACAGACTTACTCCATACACTCGGATCCTACAAGCCTTTCTCCGTCAATGGCAGAACAAGCTAAACTATCAGAAATTAAAATGGACTCTAAACAAGAAGGACCAACATTCCAGTGATGAAGGTTTGCATGTAATAAGACTACCTTGACTAATAAATGAGTCGCCTTATTGGCAATCCTACGCGTCCATTGGAAGGACAAATGAAGGAAATGTTGCTAGAGTGAGAGATAATCAAGGGCTAAAGTTCCAATCTCAAAAACATTTGAAGACGGAGCCAAGATAGCTTGAACAACCATTAAACAGTCAGACTCCAAAATGACGTGATTCACTTGTTTTTCTTTTAACCAAGACAGAGCTTCTCTTATCGACATAAGTTCAGCAACAATTGGATCAAAAAGAGAAGAATAATGACCTGATATACAAGCAACAAGCCATCCTCTTTCATCCCTAAGCACAGCAACAAACCCCGTAGCATTCTTGTTCTTAAAAACAGAAGCGTCAATGTTGCATTTTAGAAAGCCTTCTGGTGGTTTAATCTAAGCTAAACTAGACGAATGTGAGCCATTAGTCCTGGCAGTAACCCGCTCAAAAATTCGCCGTGAGTCCTGCCAATCTTTGAGAAAATTGTCAGCGAAAGTAACTACCATAATAGAGGGTACGTTCTTACGTTTCCATACTCCGATATTTCGGTGATACCAAATACTCCATAGCATAGCTAAAATACGTTCTATACTAGCTGTTGGCGAGTTGTTTAATGTCTGCATAATAAAATGCTCAATCTTATTATCTGAAAGACGCAAATCTACCAAGACTAGATTTCTTTAGCTTTAGGGCATTCCATCAGCAAGTGATTTAGGTCTTCTATATGGCCACAATAATCACATGCAGTATTGAGCATAACACCTTTCCGAAGGAGTCGATCATTACAAGGAATAAAATCCCAAAGACATCGCCATGTAAAATCCTTTATCTTTGGGGGAATAGACAAATTCCAAAGCCGATTCCAAGGTCCATCCACAAAGAAATTAATTATATCAGTAAACTGATTTAGAGCCAGTTTGTAGCCCATTTTAATTGAGTAGAAGCCATCTCGACTACAGTGCCATATCAGTTTATTAGGGGGTTTTGACAAAGTGATTGGGATCCTGGATACGCGCCTTATATCATAAGGAGTTAACAGCCCTTCTAACAAATGAACGTCCCAACCAAATCCAGATTCACTAAACAGATCGCTCACCTTCATATTACTGAAGTCCATGATGGGAGGGGAGGTAATGAAAACATTATTGGCTTCGCTCATCCAAGGGTCTGTAAAAACATTAATTGAGGATCCATCACCCAGTCTCCATCTCACACCGTGAAGTAATATATCCTTAGCCGAAAAATACTTTTCCAGATGAAACTAGAATTGTTCCGTTCCTTTGCTTCCAAGAAACTACAAGAGGGGAAATATTTGGTTTTGAATATTTTGCTCGGTAAGGAGTCGGGGTAGGCAATAAACTGCCAGGCTTGTTTATAGAGCATAGCTAAATTGAAACAATAAAGGTCCTGAAAGCCTATACCCCCATGTTTTTTTGGAACATAGAGTCAGTCCCAGCTCGCCCAGTGGGTTTTCTTCCTGTTACTGTTGCCCAATCCCTACCAAAAAGAGTTCATCATTTTTTGGATCTCATCGCAAGTGCCCAGGGGGATAAGGAATACACTCATGTAGTAAGCAGGCAAAGCTTGTGCAATTGTTTTGATAATGATCTCTTTTTCTAGTTTTGAGATTAGCTTATTTTTCCAGCTCACGATTCACTTACTAAGACGATCCTTTACAAAAGCAAAAACTTGCTTTTTCTTTCTTCCAATTAGCATGGGTAAACCTAAATATCTCCTGCGATCAATAGGAGTGCTTACCCCTAAGATGGATTCCACAGCATTTCTATCAATAGGTTTTGTGTTTGAGCTAAACATAATACCAGATTTCTGATAGTTGATCGCCTGCCCCAAAGCTACGTCATGGATGGCGAGTGCTCTCTTAATGTTTTGTCCTTTAGTTATGTTTGAATGAAAAAACAGAAAACTGTCATTTGCGAAGAATAGATGAGAAACATTAGGGCTGCCTTGACAAATGGTTACATAATGTATATCCCCTCGAACTTCATTCTTCCTTAACAAAGCAGATAAGCCTTTAGCACAAAGGATAAATAGATAAGGAGACAAAGGATCTCCTTGCCTAAATCCACGCTTTGGCATAATAAGGCCAACTTCAGATCCATTAAACGCCACTGAGTAACTCACAGTAGTGACACATACCATTAGGAGCTCCACCCATATGCTGTCAATACCTAGCTTTAGCAGAATAAAACGTAGGTATTTCCAGTTGTCTCCGTCGTAAGCTTTACTTGTGACAATTTTAAGGGCGGCTTCCCCAACTTTTCCCTTCCCTTTGTTCTTCATGTATTGTATGATTTTAAAAGCCACCATAATATTGTTAGTGATGAGGCAACCTAGAACAAAAGCTGTCTTCATGGGTGATATGATCCTTGGAAGAAGGGTTTTGAGTTTGTTTGCAATGAATTTAGCTATGAGTTTGTATATGACATTGCACAGAACTATCGGCTGTAGATCTTTCATGCAATTAGGATTGTCTTTTTTGGGGATCAAAATATTCACAATGTCATTGAGTGTATCAGGAAACTCACATTTCTCCATCCAGTTGCTACAATTGTTAAAAATATCAGTCCCTAGTATATGCTAGCATTTCTGAAAGAACGCCGGGTTCATGCCATCGAGTCTAGGGGCTTTATCCGGATGCATTTCAAATATTGCTTTCCTTAACTCCTCAAGCTGCAAAGGAGCCTCCTGACTTACCACAGAGCTAACAGAAGCAAAATGACTGAAGTCAATATCCCCAGAAGCTAAAAATAGCTGATTGAAATAGTCAAGAATGATGTTGCCCATACCTTGATCGTCCGAGACCTACTGACCATTGTCGTCCATGAGTGAAGTAATATGGTTTAGTCTTTTTCTTTTTGAGGCTTGTGCATGAAAATATTTCGAGTTGACCTCCCTATATTGCATCCAAAAAATCTTTGAACGTTGCTTCCAATAAATGTCTTCCTGCACAAGAAGATGATTAAGCTCAGCTTTCTGTATCCGGAAAGAAGCACAATAATTGTTCTGGTGAGATAACTCCATGTTCCTTTTAATGGTTTTAACATGTTCTAAGAAATTGTTCCCTAGATGCTTCTGCCAGTTAAGCAAGTTGGTACCACATTTTTTAAGTCGAGGTAGGATGTTCAAATGTACATTGGCAGCCCAAAACCTAGAAATAAAATAAAAAAATCCCTCCTCCGTTAGTCATTTGTTTTTGAATTTAAATCGACTAATCTTCTTAGCAGGAAGCTTATCGTAGCCACCAGTTTGATAGGATTGTGATCAGAAGTAGTGCACACCAAATTGTACAGCTTATGAAATGGGAATATATCCATCCATTCTTTGTTGACAAAAGCACGATCTAGTCTCTCTAAAATAAGAGAGTTTGAGTCTCATCCTCTCTCCCATGTATATCCAAATCCGATAAGAGGAATGTTAACCAGGTTACAACCCAAGATACATTGGCGAAAACCTTCTAGTAATGAGCTAGGGTAATCCACTCCTCGTAGTTTATTATTGAGTGAAAGAAGGTTTTTAAAATCTCCAAAATAGACTCATGGCATGTTGTGAAGACGCGAAAGAGAGCGGAGAAGCTCCTAACTAGCGCATTTTTTAGTGGAGTCTGGGAAGCTGTAGAATCCAGTGAGTCACCATTTAGGGGTAACCAAATTATCAATAAACAGATCAATATGATTGTTAGAATAGCCTGTAATAGTAGCAGAAATAGTATTCATCCATAACATGGCTAGACCACCGCTGCGGCCAAGCCGATCAACATAAAAACACGAATCATACTTCAACATTTTTTTTATTTCTTCAATCTTATCATAGTTCGTAAGAGTTTCACTTAAAAATAGAATGCAAGGCTTATTAAACCTAACTAGGTCCTTAAGAGCATAAACTGCCTGGTGGTTGCCTAATCCACAACATTTCCAGGCTATGTAATTCATGCCTCTCGGCAGGTTTGTTAAGCAAGACCGGTTGCTGGTATTTGATTTGGAGGTTGAGAGGAAAATGAAGATGAAACCATATCGCTTGTATTCATCTCCTCTACTGAAATAGCTTCTGTGTTTCCTTGCCTCTAATATTTTTTGCTTTCCTCTATGTTCATAACCGAAGCTTCTTTATCTATTTGTCCAGAAGTATTGTTTACCGCCATTTTGGTTGTGTTTTGACTGGGTGCATGGTAATTGTGGCCCAATTAAGGAGTAAAACCTGCAGTGGACTTAAGTGTAATCTTCTTAGGAAAGTAAGAAAAATTATTACCTATCCTGTGAGGATTCTTATCTGCCTTTTGTGAATATTTAAACTTCAAATTTTGTGTAGCAAAAAGTGCGCCGAGATCATTCCCAGGATCTCATTTCCATTGCACCTTTCGTTGTGCATTTTTGGCCCACACTTCTGCCTGAATTTCCTCTGGTCATTCACGGCAGAGTTCCTCCTCCAGCCTTTCAGACAGTTGATTTCGCTATGCCCTATTACTCCACAAAGGTACTAGATGAGAGGAATACATTCATAGCTGACCATTATCTCCATTGGTTCAGCACCCTGTTTCCTTATACTCTTCTTACTCATTAGCGGTTCTTCCATATTTATACGAATCTGGACTCGCATGTAACTATTCTATGAGCTACGTCTATGAGCAGTATCGTACTCCAGGTAGGTTCCCATCAAGTTATGTTGGACCCCAAATGTTTCTTAGAATTTAGAACTGGAAATAAGAAATTTTGGTGATTAGTCATGAGTAAAGAACAAATGAATGAAAATTCTTGAACCAAGAAA
>JANVCQ010637015.1:0-16397 GCA_025531925.1 Erythroxylum plowmanianum | reverse complement strand
ATATGAATTATAAAAAGTGTTGCATTTTTGTGTTTATACATGGTTGTGAAGTGAATATGATTTTGTTTGTGATGTGATTGATTGAGAATTTGCAATTGCAATTTAAATTGCTATATGAATTTAAGTGTTTGTGAATGTGTCGAGTTTGACACGATATGAAAAATAAGATTTTTAAAATCTGCCCTCGGGCAATTCGATTTTCGAGTATGATTATGTGATATGTGGGTTTGGTTAGGTCCCTTAAGCTAGAGTCAGTGCACTGGTCTCATTTTTAATAGCCTTCTCCCGGCTGCCCGATAGTGACACTGAAGCTCCGATTTCGGACTCCCATAAGTCACGGCTACACTGGACCGTTATGCAGAAAAGTGTAGTACGTTTTGTTCACGGCTGCACAGGACCGCTATGCGGGAATGTGCAGTACGTTCCATTTTGGACCAACCCAAACCGTTTTGATATGTTATGTGTTTTTGGTTTGTGTATATTGTGATTCATTGTATGTTTGGAATTTGATTATGAAATGTGAAAAATTGAGAAATTTTAGAACTGCGAAAATGAGTTTTTAATTTCTGACTGAGACATGTTTATAACTGACAAACGCCTTAAAAAATGCTTTTACTTATTATTCGTTTTATCAACATTTTATCCAAGAGCTTTGTGCTCACCCCCCTTTTATCCAAGACCTTTATGAGTTGAAAACGGTGGATTTTGATGATTGTGTGTTTGATTGTGAATTATAGGAAGTGTGTTTTAAACCTTTGCAGGTTTTGGGTATTATATAAAGCAGCCGTTATGCTGCCGAATTTTCGTTAGATAATAAGTAGGAAAAAGAAAAAAATAAGAATTAGATGTTTAAAAGATGAATTTTGGGATTGTTTGCATGCATAAGAAGTTTGTATGATTTGAGAATTTGGATTGATGATAATTTCCAAGAAAAAGGAAATAAGATTGCCTTGTATGAGTTTGATTTATGAGTAAAGAAAAGAAAAAAAAAATTTCATACCGGATTCAGATAGTTTAGTCTAGGTTTCCAACGCGTTAAGTTGTCTATAACTTTATTTCAGATGTCGGAGTTTCGTTTTTGTTCCGCTTCGGATTTGTTCGTATTCGATTAAATTTTCGCTTTCCGTTCTTTCGTTTGATCCGTTTGTTCAATCCGATTTTTGCTTTGTGTTTCAATTCCGCTACCTTGTATTCGATCCGACTAGCTTCGCATTCGTTTTGTTTCTTTCGCTTTGGTTTGCGATTTCGTCTGTTCGATTCGGTTTTCGTTTCCGCTTTTTCGATTGGGATCCGGTCTCCAGATCGGGTTCCAACAGAAACTCTTCCCTTGTATCAAATCAACAACAGAAGTTATGCATATGTTTCTCCTGAAAAGCAAACACACGTCAAAGTCAAAATCCTAGCTTTAAAAAATGCATTAGAGAAGTTTTTAAAGTGCACTCGAATGACATTAAAGGCATTAGACATTTCAAAACAATCTATTCTTGAATTATCCAACATAGTGTTACTTTTAATCACTCAACTATTAAGATGTTAGCATGATAACTTAAATGCTAAGAGACACAAAATCAAACAGTAAATGCAACAAAGTAGCATCTCAAGCTCTATGAATTGAACATAACAAAAGAACTTATAACTAACTAATTCAAATAAGTTTTCTCAATAACCTTTTTTTTAATCAAACAACTCCTCCCCTCTTCGTTTCTTCTAGGTTATAATTCAAATTCATCTATGTTATTATTGCAAAATGGATACCCAATTTGTATATAACAAGTAGCAAAAGTTATAACATAACATCCCATCTCACCCACCTTAATTAAAAGGAACCCCAGATAAATTCTCTTGCAAGAAATGAAAATATAAAACATAATGCATTGAAGAAAAAGAAGGATAAACGAAGAATGAAAATTGGCTAGCTAGTTTTTGAGCCACAATTTGTGACGAATAATGTTGATAAATATATACACAAATGTCTAAATACATCGCAAACAATGTGATAGATTTCCCTAGAAGAGGTACTATGCAATGGCTCTCACAAGTCACAACATGTTTATGAACTTAAGTCTGTCAAGCCTCTGTGTATAGAGAAATATTTCTTATCACATACAAAAATAACCTAAGATAACAATTTGTTGCCACCTTATGTTTAGTCTAGTTTTTTGCAATGCCAAAGAAATTCCTATACATCAGATAAAGATATTGTTAATTGTTAAAACTCTCTTTCTCTCCTTCTACATTGACTAATTTTCAACGCATCCTAACCAATATCATCCATGAGAGTCCTAAGGATGTGAGAGACTGAGAGTTAAGTTTGTTGAAAAATTGGAACAGGATTCGAACCGGACCATAGCAAAATAATTATGATTTTTTTTTGTATTTTGATTTTTTGAAAACCAAGACCACTTTAATTCAATAAATTTTAGTTCAAAAATTGAATTTTTTGGCTTTTCGATTAAACTCACAACCATATTGTTATGGCGCTTCTAAATATTTTGAATAGCATAATAGCATATTTTTATGTTTTAATGTTTTATGTAATTTAGCTTTTAGACATTTTTGAGATATTACTTCTTTTACAACTAAAATAACTCCTCCTAAATTATAAGCTACAAGATTTTTGCTTTGTTTAGTTAAAAATAGTTTTTCGACAGTTTTATTTATAGGATATGGCTATTTTTGAATAAAAATTTGAATGTACATCTCTTGTTATGTTCTAATTAATTGATAATAATATTTTTTAAACTCACAAATATATGGTTCTAAATAACATATATCACAAATTCTCAAATTATTTAAATTGATAATAATATTTTTAAAATTCACAAATATATGGTTCTAAATAACATATATCACAAATTCTCATATTATTTAAATGCTACTAATCATTTTTTCTTTCTTCATTTTCTATTTCTTGTTTATAAGCAATAATATCCTTTCCAATGAATTCTTTATAAATTTCATTTGCTACTATATGAAAAGCTCTAACAGGTTCGAGTACATTTAAAAATCTCTTAGTATTTTCTATGTGTTCTTTATTATCTACTAAATAGTTTAGTACAATTCCTGTAGTTTTATAAGTCATAAACTTCCATAAAGTAATGATATTTTGTAATCCTTTAAATGGTTTTTCTAATTATATTACTAAAGCTAATTTATTCGACCATTCAAGTATCAATTTCTTACATGATACTACGCAATCTAAATTTAAAATTCCATCGGGTCTTGATCGTACATGTTTTGGTATATACTTTGTTAGAATTTTTCTTATTTTATTATCCTTGCGATAATAACCAAATCGATTTAATTCCTTAGTTTCAACTGGTTTGGATTCCTAATTATAAGTGGTTTGCTAATTTCTTTTTTTTTTTCTCTAGATTGACTGCTTTCTGGTTGATCATCATTTTTCTTGACATGACCCATGAAAATTTCTTGATCAGATTCATATCTGTAAATGATTTCGTTTGATCTATGATCGGATTAATAAGTTCCTTTTTTAAAGAATTATTTTCAAGTGTTAATTTATTAACTAATTGAGTAATTTCTTCTAATTGTTTTTTAATATCTTTTTTGATTGTTTCTATTTTTCTGTTTTAATTTATAAATTTTCCATGGTTTAACTAATGTAATTTCTTTTAATGTATTACGCTCTGATACCACTTTTTATACTCTAGTTATATTAGTTATTTGGTCTAATTTTCTATCTACTATTTTTTGTATTTGACTTAGTTGTTCTTTATTTAATGTATTTTTTAAATTCACAAATATATGGTTCTAAATAACATATATCACAAATTCTCATATTATTTAAATGTCGTAAAGCATTTTTTCTTTCATAATAATATAAAGTATTGATTGTAGAATCGGTTTCATAGTCATATTCTATAGGTTCCAGATTATATTGTAAGGCTGAGTTTAAAATATTGATCGTAATAAAGCATGAATCTTAATTTATACCTTATTTTAAAGCTTAATCCTATTTTTTTCATATCCCTCGAGCCATTTTTAAAATCAATCCATCTCAACTAGTATAGTTGTACTAGTATCTGATCTCTAATGGTATCTATATAATAAGTTGAGAGAATTCTGTGACTCTTACAGAGAGGGTTAAGCAAGAAGTGCTTGCTCCATTAGAGTTTAAGACTATTTATAATAAGTTTTGGCCATTTTAGTAATATAATTGAATTTAAATTCTAATTTCAATAAAACTTTTGGTTAGAATTACAATAAATCTAATTAAATGCCATTTATTCCCAAATAAGATCCAATATCTCATATTAATCCTTATTTATTAAGTATTTCATATTTAATTATAAAGTTTCTCCAACTTTACAATCAAGTCTAACTTGATTAAAATACCTTTGCTCCCTTCAACTTGTTATTTATGTGAGATCTATTAGGTTCCTAAATATATTGGCAATGATTATAAATAATAATCTAATTCATAAATAGAATTAGATAAATTAAAAATCCTATATTTTTAGCTTTAATTCTCCATTTAAACAATTTATAATCATAAATCAAGATTAGCGTCTAGTAACGCATCATGAACACCTAACTATTTAGGAATGTCAAAGTGGTTTTGACTAACATTTTCATGCATGATTTTTCTGTATAATTTAACCATTTCATCATACAATGTTCCAATTAGACGTAGAGCATGAAATTAATATCTACTCTATTTTAAGTCCAATCATATTAGTTCTTCACCATTAGCTATCAATTCAATTAATGACATTTGTAAACTATTTACAAAACATTATTCTACCTTAGTCAAAGATTTCCCAAATCAATACTAATCAAGAACAACAAAACATTCTTCTTAAGTACTTTAGGGTAATAAATCCTATCTTAATCATTCAACTACCTTTATATAGTTTATGTTATATCCAATGACTACCAACTGAATGAATTATGATTAGAATAGATCATAAGTAATATCAAAATCTAGTAATTCCTATATAAGAACTTTGGAGATCTCAAGTCAAAGGATCACTTAAACAATCATTATAATGAGAATTTCCATAGACAAACAAGTAATGTTCCAAATAGATTTCTCATATAGGGTCAATTCAATTTCTAATAAGCACTCATACGTCTGTTTAAGTATCTCCATACTTTAGCTTATAAAATTGACTACTTTTTTATAAGGAAAAACATAATATGTGCTAGTATTTTTATGTTCTATTGATGTCCAGTCTTAATAAAATAATGACTAGAAATAATTTAAAGATAATATATAAATGTAATATGAATCTTATAATTATAATCTATAGGGATGACAATTTAGGGATAATACATAATCTCAAATTATTATTTTATAAAAAGATCAAAATTTCAATCGCAATGTATAATTATCCCATTGAATTTATCATATATATCTAAATATGTACAAAATAAATAGTGCTTTTAAATAATTGTCACCAAATTACATTCAAACTAATTAACTGTAGGACATAAACTAACAAAGTTGAGACCAGAGGCAAGGCAACGCGTGAGAATGATAGAAAGGTACACCACCCAAGCTGAGAGTGAGATAAAGGTAAAGTGTGGGAGAGAGAGGGGGAGCAGTGTTTATGCTATATTGTGTAGAGAAGAGGACAACATTTTGTTCGTCATTTCATTCTGGACTCGATCGAAAATTTCTTAGAAAATTTCCAAAAACTTCGGAAAGCTACATAATGAGTCTAAATGAACTTTAAAAGCCTCGAAATGTATTTTAAGGATTTAGGTGATACTTTTCAATGAAATCCAGATGATTTCTAGATGAATAGTGAATTCAAGTGAATAGTACTTTTGAATAAATAGTAAATTCGCTTGAATAGTGATTTTGGGGACCCAATCCTAAATATTTGAAACATAGCCGAAATAGGTATTAAAGTTTAATGATACTAAAATAATTTGAAAAAAAGTTCGTTCGGATGAATTCAGAAGTTTTGAAAGTTTAGGGTTAAAATGCCCTTTTTGTAAAATAATGGGTATTGAGGATTTTAAACCCATTGGAAAAAAATTTTAAAGCATCCCCAATCAATAAGCATTGAACCTAATTTGAGAATTTTATGGTCAATTTGATGATATGACAATTGCAGATTATTTTCGACATTTAATTCAATTAGTTGGTGAATTAAATGCATTAAAGGGCAATTTGGTCTTTTTGTATTCATTAAGGGCAATTGATATTTTTACAAGAAGTTAGTGGAATGATGAATCATTAGAAGAGAACCAATTAATTGGTGACAAGTGGCAAGAGTATAAATGTAAATATGAGACATTTTGGTAAAATTGTAATTATAAGATGTTATTAAGGATAAAGGTGCAATTCTAATAGAAATGGGGGCAAAATTGTGATTCACCAAAGCCTTCATGTTCTTTAAATATTGGTGGATGACCATTGACAAGAGAAATGTAGAGAAAAGAGGGGGAAAAAAGAGAAAGGAGAAGAGAGAGGTTCGACTATGGCTATGGAGGAGTGATCCAAACCATTTTTCATGCTGTTCTACCTCCAATCAAGCATCTAACAAGATTTCATAGCTATCCAAGTGAAGAGGAAGAAGAAAATGGGTAGGTAAGCTTACTTATCTTGTTGAAAAAAATTGATTTGTTAGGTTATATGTTAGATTTGTTTTTGATGGTGTAAATTGTACCCTTTTGATGCAATATCAACATTTTATTACATTGGAAGCAAATGGGAGAAGAAAATCAAGAAAACCTAATATGTGAAGCCTTGGTCAAACTTAGTCAAAGGTGAGATCTATTGTCTAAAGTGTTTTATTTTGTCATTTGATGATTTAAGATTAATGAATGACATTAAGAAGTTAGTTTAATGATGAAAGAATGAAAGAAAAACCATGGAAATGATTAGATAAGTTTTCAGGGAAGGTTAGGGTTTTTGATGTGTTATGATCCAACATTCTATTTTGAAGTTTTATTATGTTCATAGCATTATTTTGATGCTAATGAAGTAAAGAAATGAAAAATAATTAATTTGGAATTGGTTTTGGTTGAAAATCAGCCTAGAGTGCTTGATTTTGTAAAAAAATTGTTAATGAAATTTTATGGCTTAAATGTGTGTATTAAAATGTCATGGGCATGAATTTGGATTGGTTTTTAAGTGTTAGAAATCAAATGAAATTGAATTGGAAGAGTTTAATATATAATATGTTAAGTTTAGCCTTAAGGACTTTTTTAGTATAAAAATATGGTTATGAAGTAATAACCATGTGAATGTGATTAAGGATGTGGAGTGTATGTGGAAAGTAATGAGGTTGACATGGTTTATGGTATATTTAATTGAAAAATGTATTAAGGAGTTAAATGTATTGGTATTAGGTTTTTGGTTTAAAAAAAGAAAAAAGGAAACTAGCAGATGTGAGTGTTTTTTAATTGATTTATATGAGTAAATTATTTTTAAAAGAATTGATGACATGTGAGTGTTCTTTAAATTGATTTTATACGAATGATTTCTATTTATGGAGGCTAGCAAGTTGTGAGTGTATTTTAATTACTGTATATGACTTAATTCTTTGTAAAAGAATTGATGACATGTGAGTGTTCTTTAAATTGAGTTTATGCAAATAGTTTTCATTTGATCATAAAATGAATATTTATACTGATTTTTATGCAAATGATATTTTACAAGTGAATATTGATATCATAAGTGTATGCTTTGTCAATATATGAGTTTTAAATTGAAAGTTAAAATTTATATGATTAGGAGATACATTGAAATAATTCAATTACGAATCCTATCATACTTAAAATAAAATGAGTTGTAAATGTAAGAGTTGTTTTTGCCTATGGTACATCGCTAGACTTTATACATGTTATTATACTGGTATATTTATAACGATTAACCTATTACAAGTAAGCGATGTAGAACCAACTCTGTAAATAAAGGTTAACTAGTCACGAGTAAGTGATGTAGAACCAACTCCGTGACTCGTTACGGGTAAGTGACGCAGAACTAACTCCATAACTACCAGTCCATAGTGGTTTACTTATTACAGGTAAACAATGCAGAACCAGCTTCGTAAATAGTGGTTAACCAATGGTAGGTAAGCGATGCAGAACCCGCTCCATTGTAACATCCCATTACCTGCAGGGAGACTAGAATAGTAAATCTGAGTTATCAATGAAAGATTGGAAATGTATTTTTCATGCTCATGCATAAAATGTCATACACATACATATGAATAGTAAAATTTTGCACATGATAATAGTTGTACATGCATTCATGGATAATGTTGGTATAATTGGATCGAGTTGTGTTATTTTCAAGAATTTTGAAATTTATTCTTATTGGAAATTTTATTGATTAATGGAATTATACTATTTGGGAATTTTGATGAATTTAGGAATAATTTTCAGAAATTATAGATTATTATGGAAAATAGGAAAAGGAATCAAAAAGGTATTGGAGATAATTGGATTGTAAAGATGAGAATTGAAGGAATTAGTTCAAATGGGGAGTTAGAGCTTAGACATTAGGAAAGTGATAAGTGTCAATAACTTAGTAAGTTGCCTTTATAATTTTATTTGAGAGTGAGTTATAATCTCTAAGAGTTAAAAAACCACATGATTTGAAAGATGTAATTTAAACAATTTTCCTAAGTTTCCTTCTTTGTAGTCACCTTCGTCAACTTTTCTCCCAATACATAGAGTTTTTTATCAAATACCTCCTGAGAGATTACTTTACTTTTCCTTATCCCACACCACTTCCCCATAGCTAATTGTTTCTTCTGCCCTAAGAAAAACCAGAAGCTAATCATTTTACACAGTTGAATACGTGAATTTGCATGGAGTTTAGGGCTTGAAGATAATTGGAAATTTTGGAGTTTTCAACAATTAAGTAGTGAATAAATCCTTTTAAGTTGGGGATTTATGAAATAAGTTTGATGAATTACTGTCAGCTGCATAATCATGACATTTACGTGTATATATTCATGAACATAGTGTTAATGGGATGGAAAATATAGATATGGTGTTATTTAGTACTTGATGGATTGTTAGTGATCAGGTGATGTAGAAATGATTTTTGGAGCTAGATAGAGAAATAAAATAGTGTATGAGGTTAGTGTAGAAGATTATATATAAAAAAGGGGTATGCTCTGTTTCTTCACTGAGTATATATATATATATATATATATATATATGTATGTATGTATGTATGTATGTATGTATGTATGTATATATATGTATGTATGTATGTATGTATGTATATGTATGTATGTATGTATGTACGTATGTATGTATGTATGTATGTGTATACAAGAGTAGATGAAAGCTTTAGAGATGATCACGAAAATGATTTGTGAGTTTAAGAGTAGTTGTAAAATGATGGTCTGAGATGGGAATGAATGTATAAATAAAAGTTGGAAAGAAGATAGACAATATGGAAAATAGTTGAAAATGCAGAGAATGGTGGCAGTACATGAATAGGATAAATCATCAACTTTTGGCTTTTGGATGGTTCTTGACTAAATTTGCATATTTAGGGGTAGTATGAATTTATGGTGAATGAGTTGAATGAAATGGAGTGAAAGACTAGAATAAAAATTTGAAGTGTTGGATTTTAGAAAATGGAAGTCTGAAATTTTTGGATATCGGAGTCAAAAGTTAAGGTCCTTATAAGTGGAGATTCTCAGGAGTATCAGACCTATCGTCTGGTGAGGACGGATAGTCTTGTGAAGATGCTTCATCTTATGAAGACGCTTCATCTGGTGAGGACGGATCGTCTTGTGAAGACACTCCATCTTGTGAAGATGGTTCATCTGGTGAAGATGGATCGTCTTGTGAAGACGCTTTGTCTTGTGCGGATGGATCTTTTTTTGAAGATGCTTCGTCTTGTGAGGACATATCGTCTGATGACGTCATACCGTCTAGTGCACTGTTCATTTGATCCTATCATCTAGTCCTATTTTTGACCCTCTAGATGATAGAATTTGACTTTGAGATCTTCATGGAAGTTGTAGATATGGAAGTCCTCTTCGAAACCATTTAAAGGAAACCTTAATCCAAAATTTTTAGTGAAGGTTATGCTAATTGTTCCGAGATTGGTACAACATGATTGAGGACATGAGCATAGTTGATTCTTTTGGCCATAACTTCATAACTTGACCTTCAAACGAAGTGATTCTTAGACCAATAGATTCCTAGCACACTTTTCTATCTCTCCACAAATATTGGTATCATTCTGAATTAATTTGAAAAAGGTTGATCAAATGAAAATGTGGAATCTATTGGAACAGTGAAATAGGATTATCTTACTGAACACACTTCAGTATTTTGATTATATTTGGATCTGTAGGATTCCAAACGAGATTATTTTTTATTTGGAGAAAAATAGAGAAAATAGGGCTACAAATCATATAAGAAAATTTTGAATTGTGATTATATCTCTAAGATGTTCAATTTCTGGCTGGAAGTTATATATAGTCTACTGTTTTGGATGAGAGTAGTCCGAAAATGTTTGAGGCATATCTTCCAAATTACTGAACCAAATTGAGTGATTTTGGTTTCAATAGAAACATAAGACATAGAGGAATACTTTTCTAAAAGAGAGTGTGACCAAATTACATCAGTTTTATATTCTGATTGAACGTGAACAGTAGACTCGAAAGTGTGTCTAAGAAAAGTCTGAAGTGATTCAATGAGAAATGAATTGTGAGTTTAATGGTGTTAGTAAGGCATAAACCTAAGTAAAAATTATAATTAGATGGATTTTGATATGAAAATGAATTTGTGATAAATTTAATGGATAAATACCCAGGATTGTCATGAACATGCATTGTACATATTTTATTACATACATGTGCATTGTTAAACACTTATGATTGTATAAATTGTGATGGATATGTATGTGCTATTTTGATATAGAGGAGCAACTGGAATGTTAGCCTCCAGGCATTGCTGGAACTTCCAAACATTTGCTTCAAGAGTGACTTGTGAGTAACCTAGATGGTTTCTCTCAATTATTGTTTGCTTAAATTATGTTTTGACAGATACATGGATGAGAATTGATTTGTGATGATTTTCGGATAGAAGGTCCGATGATTGGGAAATGTGTAATGTATATTAAAGTTTTGTTTGAATGTGAATGTGAAGAACTATATGCTTCATAATAGATTGATTGTGATATATGCATTTCATACATGAATGCACAATCAGATAATGGCAGTTGTGATCAGAGTAGCCACCAATCAGAGCTTAAAGCTCAACATGTGAAAAGAGTCTTGAGCTCACACAGTGATTAAGAGCCTAAAGCTCACTATGTAAAATGAGCCTTGTATCCTCTTCGAATAAGGGATAGTTAGTAATAAGCCCGGTATCTAAAATGGATATGGGACAGTTCAGGCACTCGGTCACAACAACATAATAATTGAAAAAGTGTCTCATGAGCATTTCATATGCATTTTGTTAAGTATGTTTGTTGCATTGAAATGCCAAATTTGCCTATGCTTAAGTGAAGATGAGATACTGATGTAAAGTGCAATTTTGTGAAATATTTGTTATGTGAAATGATGTGTTACATGAATTGAGTGAACCATCGATGATGGTTATCTCATTGAGTTCGCAAAACTCACCAAAATTGCAACATTGTCTTTTTAGGACAGAGACATGATTTTAGCTACTGAGAGGCTCTACCAACCATGTGGATTGTGATTTGGCAAGTGAAGTATGCCTCAAAGGTCGGTCAGCTGGGATTTTGGGATGGCTTAGATAGATTTTTTATATTTCCTCTTTGATGTAGTACTTTTGTACTAAGTTATGAGGATGCACATGTAGTAAAGGTTGAAAGACAAAATGTAAACTTTCGATTTTATGTAATGGAATGAGGAAAAAGTTGTTTTTAAAATATTGTGATTTTGGTTTTAAAATATTTTGATTTTATTTTGATGCCTATAAGAGATTGATGTTATGATGCCATGTGAAGCGAATGTAGGAATCGAACATAATGCAACGTTATCATAGGATATGCATCAGAATGACCTCCGAGCATCTCGATGTGTATCCTACAGTAAGAGGGCATTACATTTTGATGGTATCAAAGCATGGTTTGGCATCTATTGGGACATATAGGAATATTAAGCATAAAGAATCATGAGAAATGCGAATAATGATTGAAGTTATTGTTTGCTGTAGGTCATCCTCTCTAGGTGATCAGATTGATCAACCAACTGACCAAGGATCGGTAGGAGCCAGTAGGGAGTCTTTGGTACGTCGATTTGAGGAAATACATCCGAGAGTTCCCGAGAGAAGGGAGAGGAGGTATGATAGGTTGCAGAAGTAGGGAGCTATGGACTTCTATGGTAGCACAGATCCTGTTGAGGTCGAGGGATGGTTAGAGAGGACGGAAAGGGTATTTGATCAAATGGACTGTGAGCCTAATGAGAGGATTGATTATTTAGTGTCTTTACTGCAAGGCCCAGTATATCAGTGATGGAAGACTGTTTCAGGTAATACTACCAGGCTTCGCCAATTGAAGTGGGAAGACTTTTTAAGGGTCTTCAGTGATAACTACATGCCCAAGATCTATTTGGACATGAAGATGCTGGAGTTCTTAGAATTGAAGCAGGGTAGGATGTTAGTGGCTGAATATGAGGTCCGGTTTAATGAGTTAATGGGTTACGCTACTGCTCTGATCCCTACAGAAGAAGACAAGTGTAGGAGGTTTGAGAATAGACTCAATATGGAGATCAGAACAAGGTTAGCGCTTTCAGATCTGGGTACTTTCACTGAGTTGAGAACTGCTTCAATTAGAATTGAGCAGCTACTTAGAGAGAGACAAGCAGAGACTGGGCAAGGGTCTAGAGGGAAAAGGTCTATTGAGAGTTAGGGCAATTCTAGTGGAAGATTCGGTAAGCACTAGAACAGAGCATTTAGACCACCAGGTGGATCCAGGCAATTAGGATCTGGGCAGAGGGGTAGATCTTCACAGACTGGCAGTGGAAGAGGTGCAGTACAGAATCAGTTTCCAGTACGTAAGCATTGTGAGAGGAGGCACGGGGGTAAGTGTTGGAGACTAATTAGAGCTTGCCTCAAATGTGGCTCCTTTGACCACTAGATTAGGGATTGTCCTGCTACTTTGGGAACTTAGTTTGGAATGAATGTGAGATCGAGGAGTGTTGTTATGGTCTAGTATAGCAGAGGAAGTGGGTCTGGACAGAGAGGCCGAGGTAGAGGCAAAGTGAGCTCTAGGAGTTCTTCCATAAGGATTGAGGGGTGGGGTAGTCGACCTTAGTCCCAGGCCCGGGTCTATGTTATGACTGGGCGGGAGGCTCAAAACTCAACTGATGTTGTTGCAAATGCACTTCTTGTTTATGGCTTTGAGACATTTGCACTACTAGATCCAGGATCCACAAACTCCTTTATCACGCCACATTTGGCATGTAGGTTGCATTGTGATAGGGAGTTGCTACAGTATTGGCTAGAGGTGAGTACAACTTTAGGTAGTACTACTGTTATAGGAGAGGTCTGCAAGGGGTGCTTGATTAGGATTGATCAAATAAAGTTGGAGGCAGACTTGATTATACTACAGTTGAGAGAGAGATAGATGTTATCCTAAGTATGGATTGGCTCACTGCTCATAGGACTATCATGATCTGCTACACCAAGGAGGTAGTATTGGGATCTCCTGGTCAGCTGAGGGTAGTATTTAGAGGAGTTAGTCAAGCAGTGCCAACCAGGATGATATCCTTTATGAGTGCATTGAGATTGATGCAGGGAGGATGTGAGGATTATCTTGGCCACATCATTGATACTAAAGCTGAGCAAAGTATACAGGACATTCCAGTGGTTAGGGAATTCTTGGATGTATTTCCTGATGAGCGACCTGGTTTAGCATCAGATCAGGAAACGGAGTTCACGATTGATCTAGTTCTAGATGCTGCTCCTATATCTATTCCTCAATATAGGATGGCACCTATGTAATTGAAGGAGTTGAAGGCTCAACTACAGGAGCTACTAGAAAAGGATTTTATTAGACCCAGTGTATTACCTTGGGGAGCTCCAGTGTTGTTTGTGAAGAAAAAAGATGGGACTTTGAGGTTATGCATTGACTATAGGCAGCTAAATCAGGTGACAGGGAAGAACAAGTACTCGCTGCCTAGAATTGATGATTTTCTTGATCAGCTACAGGGAACTCAAGTATTCACTAAACTAGATTTGAGATCAGGGTACTATCAATTGAAGATAGCAGAAGCTAATGTACCTAAAAGTGCATTCAGGAGTAGGTATAGGCACTTCGAGTTCTTAGTTATATCGTTTAGGTTAACTAATGCCCCGATAGTTTTTATGGCCTTGATGAATAAGGTGTTTCAGTCCTACTTGTATCATTTTGTGATTGTGTTCATTGATGATATTTTGGGTATTCTAAATGTATAGAAGAACATGTTGAGCATCTGAGAGTCATCTTTCAGATTATGAGAGAGAAGTTGTTGTATGACAAATTAAGTAAGTATGAATTTTAGCTGGATCAAGTAGTGTTTCTAGGATATATAGTGACTGGAGATGGCATACAGGTGGATCTAAAGAAGATTAAGGCAGTGATGAATTGGGAAGCTCTGAAAAATGTGTTTGAAATTCGAAACGTCCTAAGATTGGTCAGATATTACCGGAGGTTTGTCGAGAGGGTTTTCTCTAATCTTAACCCCTCTGACAAAGCTTGTGAGGAAGAATATAGTGTTCAGATGGAATGAGGAGTGTTAGAAAAGCTTTGAGGAGCTAAAACATTGGTTGACTACTGCACCGATGTTGACTATTCCATTGGGAACTGGAGGATATGTGGTGTACAGTGATGCGTCACATTAAGGATTGGGATGTGTATTGATGCAGTATGATAAGGTGATTGCCTATGCATCGAGACAATTAAGGTCTCTCAATATTAATTATCCAGTACATGATTTAGAGCTAGCTGCAGTTGTCTTTGCTATAAAGATTTGGAGATACTATTTGTATGGAGAGACTTTCTAGATATACATAGATCATAAGAGTTTGAGATATCTGCTGAGACAAAGGGAGTTAAACTTGAGACAGAGGAGATGGATTAAGCTACTAAAAGATTATGATTGCATTATTGAGTACTACCCAGGGAAAGCTAATGTGGTGGCAGATGCTTTGAGCAGGAAGTCTAATATCAGTGTAGCTCATATTCAATTATTGAGGTTACCAAGTTTAATTCAATTGAGAGCTTTGAATGTGGAGTTGAATCTAGAGTAGAATGAGGCCCTGATTGCTACTTTGAAGTTGAGACCAATGTTGCAAGATAAAATCAGAAAGGTTCAAGAGAAAGATCCTGATATGGTGTAGCTTATAGAGAAGGTAAAGATGAATTCGGATTCTAAATTTGAGTTGAGGGATGAGACTTTATGGTTGAAGTAGAGGCTGTGTGTGCCTAATGTAGATGATCTGAGGATAGAGATACTTAAGGAAGCCCATATAGCCGCCTATGCTATACATCCTGGTACTACTAAGATGTATAACACACTGAAGCAGCATTTCTGGTGGCCTGGAATGAAGAAGCAAGTAGCGGAGTACGTATCTAGATGTATGACTTGCCAGCAAAAAGCTGAGCACTAGGCTCTGATAGGGAAGCTCCATTCATTGCCCATTCTGGAGTGGAATTGGGAACGAATTACTTTGGACTTCATCATGGGACTGCCTAAGACTTCGAGGTAGAATGATGCTATATGGGTCGTAGTGGACCCATTGATTCAGTCGGCCCACTTCTTACTAGTGAGAGAGAATCACTCATTTGATCAGTTGGCCCAGAGATATGTGAATGAGGTGTTGAGACTGCAAGGGGTTTCAATGTTCATAGTATCGGACTGGGACCCTAGATTTACTTTAAGGTTTTGGAAGAGCTTATAGTCTGCTATGAGTACTAAGTTGAACTTCAGGACAGCATTTCATCCTCAGACAGATGGACAGAGTGAGAGGACAATCAAGACTATTGAGGATATTCTTAGAGCCTGTGTATTAGAGTTTAGAGGAGCTTGGGATCAATATATGGCATTGATAGAGTTTACCTATAACAACCATTACCACAGTAGTATTGAAATGGCACAGTATGAGGCACTGTATAATAGAAAGTGTCAGACACCATTATATTGGGATAAAGAGGGCTTGAGAACGGTTGAAGGCCCAGAGTTGATACAAGATACAGTGGACAAGGTGAAGTTAATCCGAAGCTGAATTAAAGCTGCTCAGGATAGACAGAAGAGTTATATGGATCAACACTGACGTGATATGAAGTACAGTGTGGGAGATAGAGTATTTCTAAAAGTATCACCTTGGAGAGGAGTTTTGAGATTCGGTAAAAAGGGTAAGTTGAGCCCTAGGTACATTGGTCCTTATGAGATCATTGAGAGGATAGGACCTTTGGCCTATAAGTTGGCTTTATC
>JANVCQ010636908.1:0-16397 GCA_025531925.1 Erythroxylum plowmanianum | reverse complement strand
CATCATCATAAGTTCGATTTACCTTAAGGACTCGAGAATCCAAACTGTAATTTACTTCATCTTCTTCCTTTCTCCTTCTCCTTTTTTCTTCCTCAATGTTCCATGACTCAAGTTGATGGCGCAATTCTCTCTGCCTCCTTCTTTCTTCAATATCACGAAGACTCATGGTGCAGACTCAAAACAAATTAGACGGATTCTGAACAAAAATTGAAACTTTAAGAGAATACCTTCAATTCCAACGTCCTAGGTCATCAAATCCATGTATCTGATACCAAATGATGGCGTGCGGTGGTCTAAGGTGGCGGGACGTGATGGTTATGGTGTTTAGGTATGATGGTTGAAGTGTTGGAAAAATTGGAATTTCCCAAGTACAAACGAACAATCAGCTTGTAAGGTGAATTTCGGACAAATAGCTTGGAATTTGGAGGTGATTATTGAAGAACAATTGTAATATAGGATGTGGGCTACAACTTTGGTGAAGGAAGTTTGTTAATCGGATCAACGGGTGAAAAGTTATGAATTTTTTAATTCGACTATGTTTTGGAAATCATTGCTGCAGATTAGATGATTTCAAAGTGCATTTCTGGGCAAACGGCTGAGCATTTTTTAGTGGTTCTTGAGGCTAAATTGAAGTCCAAGAAGTAACCTACAACATTGATGAAGGAAGTTTCTCAAGCTGATGAGTAGAAAAAAAGATATGAATTTTCTTGCACAAGATGTTCTGGAAATGGAAAGCTGGAATTAAGTTTAACGCACGTAAAAATGTACAGCACACATTGAACTTGTTGACCGGAACACCTGATGCAGATTGAGCTTCAAAAGTAAGTGCTTTGTGAATTCCAAATGGCTTTAAAAAAACTATAGTTTTAAGACCAAGTTAGGTTCTACTTCACCATCTGGATCATCATCATCACCATCATCACTTTCATTTGGACTAACCAGATCAAGGCCCATGTTTACAACCTCTTGTATGACTTGGCTTGATGGCCTCTATCAGGGGGTGAGCATAAAAGCTAGTGGGTAACAAGTTGATAATGGAAAAATAAGCAAAACCTTTGAAAACATTTACTTGTCACAGAAAATTCTCATTGAGGTCATAAAACACATGGTTCTTAAGTTTTCAACCAAATTCACAACAAGACAAATCATGTATGCATCCATCTTGTCAACATATCATGAGTACATAAGTACATCAGAATGGTTTGGGTAGATCCATAAATATGATGAATTACACATTTTCCACATAATAGTCCTGTGTAGTCATAAACTTGACTTACTATTGCAATCCCACATCGTGGCTTTGTGTAAACGTAAACTTGAGGGAGTCCATAAAGGAGCTCCGTGCCACTAGCGGGCAAGTGGGAGAAGCCTTTAACTTGGTCAATGTGCATGTGACATACTTGAATAGATTACACCAAACCCACGTAACATGTAATTCATGAATTGAAAACCGTTTGCCCAAATGGCACATTCTTGGAAACTTGTTTTTCATGAACGTGAGATATTTTGAAAACCATTCCTGAAAACATGATTTCATAAACATGTTATCTTTTCACCAAAAAATTCATTTTCAAAGTCTTTTCACAAATTATCAACACAATTCATATATCAAAGATATAGCAAATTCTCAATTTATTCAAGAAGCAATAAATGCAATATTTATGATGCAATTGAAATCATTAAACTTCTTTGATTCAAAGAAAACATTTAGTGGCTTATTTACTCTATTATAAACATGTACCCACCTTGAAATCCTTGCTCATAAACTTTGTTGGACCCTGAAAAAAATTTCTTTAAGTTAAGCATGATTTGAAATAGTTTTGAGGTTTAGATAGATTAAATTTTTAGAGTTATAATTATGTCAAGGTTAGTAGGATTTATTGAATGGGTAAGTGGAATTAAAGTGCTAATGTAATGAGGATGTTTAAGGAGTATAAAAGAACATAAGCTTATAAGGAAGAGTAAGATGGACTTTTTGGGCTCATTAAGGGCACAAATGGAAAAAGAATACGTTGTCTTGCTTATAAGAGGAGGAAAACGTGAATTGAAGAGGGAGGAGAGTGAAAAACAAAAATAGGAGAGAAGAAGAGAGGTTTTGGTGAAAAAGAAAAGAAGAGAAATCAAGTTTATTAAGGTAGGTTAACCATCTTTTCTTCTTGCTTTATTAAAGGAATAGGTTGTATTGAGGATGAAGGAGTTAGAGAAAAACAGAGGCTTGTGTGGGAAGAAGATGGATTAGGAGAACCTAATTGATTTTAGGGTTTCTAAACTAGATCTTAAGTTTTCAAACCTAGATGGATTATGGGTATGTTAGATTTGAGTTTAATGTGTGTTTATTGAAATTTTGTGATTTTTGAAGTTTATGAATTTTTATTGGAATGTTGTTTTGAATGGAACCTTGATTGTTTTAGGAAACCAAGGGAATCCTACCTAAAAGCAAGGAGAAAGGTAAGCTTGACTTGGATTTTTGCCATCTAATTTGGTGGGTAACATATTTATGGTTATAGTGTAATTGGGCAAATTCTTGCCTATGTGTATATGTTGAAATTGATTTGTTTGAAATTGACTTGTTTGTAAATGTTGAAAATGCATGATGAAATATGACCTTGTTATACCTCAAAAGAGGTCATAGCATTTTGCATTAAATGAAGAGAAGACAAAGCATAAAAGTATGAGCATATGAGAAAATGATTATGTGCTTTTGTTTGGGTGAGAGTGGAATCATTTTGTTTGTCACGTACACGTTGACAAGATCCTTCTCCCGGTTGCTCGCTTGTGGCATATGGGCTCTGAAATTAGACTCATTCTATTCATGGGGGTAAACAATGGTTTCTTCATTCTGTTTCTATGGAACCCTCGAGCCATTTGTTGTGCATTGCATCTTTAATTTTTCATGTATGATGCATTTGAGTGTTATGTGCTATGGGTATTAAACTAAATTAAAGAATGCTTGAATTACTAAATATACACTCACACACATATATATACATATGCTTGAATTTGTGGTCAATTGCATATGGCTATAAATATGTTAGTCATTGAGCCGTATAGCTCACCCCAATATTCCCTCCTCAGGTGCAAAACGAGAAGGTTAACAATCCTTGCAAGGCATCGAAAACTCCAAGATATTAGAAACTTTTGTAACTAAGTTAGTTTGATCACTTTTGGATAGCTTCATAAGCATGTTAAACATTGACATCCTATATATGTTGTATTTTGTGTTAAGCCTTTGTTTATAATGTTATTATGTAATTAAAGTTATGTATGAGCTTCTATTGATTTGGCAAATGAGTTTAGAACTGAAAAGCTCCCCAGGTGTATATATATGTTTCTTTTGTAGTTGTACATTTCATAATCTAAGTCTTTCATAGGTGTATAAATTGTGTACCGACTTTAGGGGAAAAACTGGACTAATTTAGGTAAATTAGTTAAAGTTGTCTTCTGGAAAGTTGTAGCTTATCTTTCTAGCTTTCCAATGGTATACAGTATGAAATTTTTGGATATCGGAGTCAAAACTTATGGTCCTTATAAGTGGAGATGCTTAGGAGTATAGGATGTATCGTCTGGGGATGACGTGTTGTTTGGTGAGGACATATCATTTGGTGATGACATGTCGTCTGGTGACGACGCATCATCTGGTGAGGACGCTTCGTCTGGTAAGGACATATCATCTAGTGATAAATGTATCGTCTGGTGATGACGTGTTATCTTGTGAGGACGCATCGTCTAGTGAGGATGCTTCATCTGGTAAGGACGGATCGTCTTATGAGGACGCTTCGTCTGGTAAGGATGAATCGTCTTACGAGGATGCTTCGTCTAGTGAGGACGCTTCGTCTGGTAAGTACGTATCATCTGGTGATGACATCATTTCATCTGGTGCACTGTTCATGCGATCCTATCGTCTAGTCCCATTTTTGACCCTCTAGACAATAGAATTTACCTTCGAGGTCTACATGAAAGTTGTAAATTTGGAAGTCCTCTTCGAAACCATTCAAAGAAAAACTTTAATCCGAAATCTTTAGTGAAAGTTATGCCAATTGTTCCGGGATAGGTACAATGTGATTGAGGACATGAGCATGGTTGATTCTTTTGGCCATAACTTCGTAACCCGATCTCTAAATTAAGTGATTTTTAGAGCAATAGATTCCCGACACATTTTCCTATCTCTTAATGAAATTTTTAGCTCTTGGGGTTGATTTGAAAGAGATTGGTGGAAGGAAAAATTAGGGATCGATTGGAGGGGCATAACTAGGTTATGAACACACACCTTAGATTTTTAAGCATATCTTGAGCTATAGAGCTTTGAACGAGAAGGTTCTTCTTTCAAAATAAACTAGAGGCATAGAGCTACAATTGACTTGAAGAAGTCAAATTGTTATGTTGGTGATGGGCTGCTGTGGGCTAGCCACCCTTGTGAGATGACGGCAAAGTGATGGTTCATTGGAATAACCCTACAAGGAAACCCGCTCACGTTTTTCGACTCCAGAACGATAGTTGGACTTCAGAAATGGGGCCCAACATCTTGTGGTATCAAAGAGATTGTTGGGCTCCAAAAACAGGATCTAATAATCTTACTCAAAGAGACCTCTCCCCTTACTCCTCTTACCTTCCTTGATTTCCTTTAACAATAACCAAAAATTCCATTCAATAGGAATTTCAATTGAGAACCCACAAGACAAATTCACCAAAATCGATTCTAGAATACTAAAACCCAAACATTTCTTAAGCTTCATGAACCAAAACTCTTCCAAAAATCCAAAGGATTAAAATCAAACTTACCTTAAATCTTCACCATATAAAGAGATATTTGGCTCTAATGGAAATTCTTATGTTTCTCTACCTTTTTCTCTTCTTGAACAACCTCAAAATCTCTATTGAAGGCTAAGAAAAATCGAAACCTAGCTTATTTTCTCTTCTTTTCTCTCAAACACCAAAATCTCTCTTCCTCTCTTCGTTATTTTCTCTTCTTCCCTCCCAATTCACGTTTTTCCTACTCTTAAATGGAAGAGCACATTTTTATCTTCCAATTTTACCCTTAATGAGCAAGAAATGTCTATTTTTCCCTTCCTTATAAGCTTATAGTCTTTTATACTTACATGTCTTGCCAAAAATATCCTTGAACATTCTTATAACCTTAACACTTTAATTCTATTGACTCATGCAATAAATCCTACTAACTTTGACATAATTAAATAACTCCAAAATAATTAATTTATCAAAACCTCAAAAATTATTTAAATCATGCTTAACGTCAATGAAAAATTTTCAACATTTCTCCTCCTCTTAAAAGGATTTCGTCCTTGAAATTCTTATCTGACTAATCCAGAGGTAGGGTATGTCTCCTCATATTAGCAATAATGTCATCTCAAATTCAAGAATCAAATCACATAGTTGGATACTTTACATCAAACATAATGCATCCACTCTCAGTAGCATATTATACATTCCATACTTGTGTCTTTGTCAGGAATAGGACTCAAATACTTACTTTTGAATCATTACATATTCATTTTTGATTTATTCTTTCATTGTTTATTCTTAATATAAACTATCTGATCTGCTTAACCTAATTCAATGAAATTTCTTCTTCGAAAGAAGATTTCTTGCCACTATCATCTATACTGTTCATGTAAGGTTTATCAATCAATTATTATCATCGTCGCATTTTCAACCATTCTTAATACCTCAGGAAGACAAATTTCTACTGTTCTTACAAGATCATATCATTCTAATTACCAAAACTCAATGAAGTAGTAAACATAATTACTGTTGCATATGCTTAGGTGTGTATCGTCAAAGTCATCCCATTTTGTCCACATATCTATCTCCAACAATTCACAAATGTATATCTTACATGATTGATACTTTGATCTCCATTGATCCTAGACGATATTTTTCTCTTTATCTTTGAATTCATTACTCATTGTAACATCATCAATAGTCTCAATCTATCCCCAATTGATCATTATAAGCACTTTCATGTGTTACTCTAGTTCCTCTTAGACTTTAAACTATGGGAACTATGACTAATAAATATCCATTAAGTCATAGATTGCTTCCTATATCATCTCCACACATATAATACATATGTGCTCAATATTATCACGTGTTATAAAGGTCCTATTATCAGATAGTTACTCATAATAACAATTCAACTTAACCTTTTGAACTTGTAAATATGTCGATATCATTCATCTCATCTTCTAATTATCCTTCATTACATCTTACATATATATATTCGCAATCAATTTAAAATTATAGATCTATAATCATCATGAAATTCTAATCTCAATTCCAGTAATATATTCTTATGGTGGATCATAACTCTTGTCACATTAATCAAAAAACAACTTTAGTTCTAATTTCATCTTCTTAAGATTATAACAATTTATGTTTTCCCTACATTCTACTTGTACACTTTAATCTCATCATTTCTACTTATCTCCCTATTTCCCTCAAACAATCCATGATAATATATTCACATCCATATCACATTCAAGGGTATACATTTACAATACAATATTGATGTCACATTCAACAATGCATCCCCCAGTACAAATATGTTGGATCATCTTCTGTCATATTTACCCATGTACTATTTCTCATTTCTTATTATCCACAACTTTCATTTTCTTATATCATGGAAGAGCATCATTTTTCTCACTGATTCTATCAAGTCAAACTCTTAACAATTACTCATGCATGTAACTCATACACATGCATCTTAAACTATGGATCAGTTGTTGCTGCATGCTAAGACATATCAAAATGCATGTAACTTGATACATATTTCCAAAAATGCCCACGTAAGCTACTAAACCTAGGTGCTTTGATACCATAACTGTTGGACCCCGATTCCAAAACCCAATTCTTGCTTTGATACCATAGCATATTAGAACATGTTTCTAAAGCCCAACTCTTGTGGAATATCATAAGACTTGATCGTTTGTATTATCTTGTAGGATTATTTCAATGAACCCTCCTTAGCCAACATCGGTTCATCTTCATTCTCTGGTACCATGAGTGCTGGACCCCAATTCCAAACTATTCTTATAATAAAGTAGTATTATACTACTTATTAAGTGTTGGGACTATGTCCTTGTGAGTCATGGGCCTGATGTCCTAAATGACATCTGAACGCGCATCCCATAAGGGTGGCGTGCCCACACAAGCCAAACATCAAAAATAAACTCATTTCTTCTATTTCAAAACAGATTTTGGGAAACCTCTAACTGGAATTTCAATTTGACTTCTTCAGAACATTTGTTCCCAATTGTCTTATGTTTCTAATGACACTAAAATCATGCAATTTGGTTTAGAAATCTAAAAGTTATAGCCCAAATATTTTCAGGCTATTATTAAACTAAACAATAAACTATACTCAACTTCCATCTAGAAATTGAAAGTCTTAGAGACTGAATTAAAATTCCATTTCTATAGAGTATTTGTAGCTATATGTCTCTAGTTTATTTTGAAACAATAATCATCTCATTTAGAACTCTATAGATCAATATATCATCCAAATACCGAAATATGTTCAGTAAAATATCCAGTTCATGCTCTTCCAACTGATACCCTTACTTTGAATAAATCAATCTTTTTCAAATCAATACCAAAATCTATAAACTGTTTATGGAGAGATAGAGAAATTTGTTAGGAACCTATTGGTTTAAAAATCAGATCATTTGGAGGTCAGATGACAAAGTTATGGTCAAAAGAGTGTAACATGTTCAGGTTTAGGGGGAAAGACCTGCGGGTCACGATCGCGACCTAACGCACGCTGCTGCGATGTCCCGATTGCAACAAAGCGTGATCACAACTTTTGCGCAAGTCTGCAGAGTCGCGCGACTTTCTCCTTCCTACTTTTCTTCTTCCAACATGTGTTAGTAAAAAGGGTATAACTTTCACTACAAATATCGGATTAAGGTTATTTAAAGACCGTTTTGAAGAGGACTTCTAGACATACAACTTCTATGATGACTCCAAAAGGATATTTTGCCTCCAAAAGGGTTTAAATTTCAAATCAATGCAGCCATCCCGAATGTTCATCCTATGTAGCATCATAAACTTCTAAGATCATATCTCTCAACTGCGATATCCAAAAATTTCATGCTTTATATCAATGGAAAGCTAGAAAGATAAGCTACAACTTGCAAGAAAACTTTGTCTAATTCAACCTAGATTAATACATGTTTTTCCTTGAATTCAAAATATGAATTTTTCCCTATGGAAAACTTGGGATTTGCACTGTACAAACTTGGAATGTCATGAGAATAACCATTGAACTACCAAATTAACTTTATTAAACTCTCAAATCTCCACTCATTTGACTCATCACATTCAAGTACATCTCATCATTCATAATGCCTATTTTTCTTGTCCATAACATCTCATTTATATATATGTATATATATTAACAATTCATGTTCAAAAATCATCATCTCAAGTTGATAACTTCTTCAAATCTACCCAATTCTAACTCAACATCATCCATACATAATTCATATTTTATTAACAACAAAATAGGAGTTTACAAAGCTTTAATGGCATTCCAAGCCACATTATATCATCGATATCAAAATCCAAATTACAAAAGATACCGAACCCAATAATTCTCAAAATGTGTCTAAAGTCTTGTTTTTATAAAATCTAACTTAATTTATAAAAAACATTGCAAAAGTATAATGATGCCTCTTTGGTTACTCGATCTCATTTTCTTCACCTAAAGATGGGAGGAAAAGGGGGTGAGCTTAAAAACTCGTGGGTAACAAGTTGATAATGGAAAAATAAGCAAAACCTTTGAAAACATTTACTTGTCATAGAAAATTCTTATTGAGTTCATAAAACACATGGTTCTTAAGTTTTCAACCAAATTCACAATAAGACAAATCATGTATGCATCCATCTTGTCAACATATCATGAGCACATAAGCACATCGGAATGGTTTGGGTAGATCCATAAACATGATGAACTACCCATTTCCACATAATGGTCCTGTGTAGTCATAAACTTGACGTACTATCGCAATCCCACATAGTGGTTTTGCGTAGACGTAAACTTGAGGGAGTCCATGAAGGAGCTCCGTGCCACTAGCGGGCAAGCGTGAGAAGCCTTTAACTTGGTCAACATGCACGTGACATAGTTGAAAGGATTACATCAAACCCACATAACATGTAATTCATGAATTGAAAATTGTTTGCCTAAATGGCACATTCTTGGAAACTTGTTTTTCATGAATATGAGATATTTCGACAACCATTTCCGAAAACATGATTTCATAAACATGTTAACTTTTCACAAAAAAATTCCTTTTCAAAGTCTTTTCACAAAGTATCAACACAATTCATATATCAAACATATAGCAAATTCTCAATTTATTCAAGAAGCAATAAAATGCAATATTTATGATGTAATTGAAATCATTAAACTTCCTTGATTCAAAGAAAACGTTTAGTGGCTTATTTACTCTATTATAAACATGTACCCACTTTGAAATCCTTACTCATAAATTTGCTCAAAGAGACCTCTCCCCTTGCTTCTCTTGCCTTAATTTCCTTTAACAATAACCGAAAATTTCATTCAATAGGAATTTCAATTGAGAACCCACAAGATACTTTCACAAAAATTGATTCTAGAATACCAAAATCCAAACATTTCTTAAGCTTCATGAACCAAAAATCTTCCAAAAATCCAAAGGATTAAAATCAAACTTACCTTAAATCTTCACCACATAAAGATATATTTGGCTCTAATGGAAATTCTTATGTTTCTCTACCTTTTTCTCTTCTTGAACAACCTCAAAATCTCTCTTGAAGGCTAAAAAAATTGAAACCTAGCTTATTTTCTCTTCTTTTCTCTCAAACACCAAAATCTCTCTTCCTCTCTTCGTTATTTTCTCTTCTTCCCTCCCAATTCACGTTTTCCCTACTCTTAAATGGAATACCATTTTTTTATCTTCCAATTTTACCCTTAATGAGCAAGAAATGTCCATTTTGCCATTCCTTATAAGCTTATGGTCTTTTATACTTACGTGTCTTGCCAAACATACCCTTGAACATTCTTGTAACCTTAACACTTTAATTATGTTAACCCATGCAATAATCCTACTAACTTTGACATAATTAAATAACTCCAAAATAATTAATCTATCAGAACCTCAAAAATTATTTAAATTATGATTAACATCAATGATAAATTTTCAACATTTCTCTCCCTCTTAAAAGAATTTCGTCCTTGAAATTCTTATCTGACTAATTCAGAGGTAGAGTCTCCTCATATTATTAAATAATGCTTAACTTCAATGAAAAATTTTTGGGGCCAACAAAAGTGATCAACTAATGCATTTACAGTGCCATGTTCATGATCAAAATATTGCTTTTGTTATCGCCCTTATATATGCTTCTAATTTTGCATTTCAAAGACAAAGATTATGGTATGAATTTAGCAAGTTGCATTCCATGATCAATTTGCCTTAGATGGTGAGTAGAGACTTCAACTGCACATTAAGCTCTAAGGAAACCGAAGGAGGGAAAAAATTTTCTCTTTGTGACACAAAAGAACTCTCTTATTTGCTACATACTAATGATTGGATAGATCCCTCATCTACTGGAAGGTTATATACATGGTCTAATAAATAGTCAGACCAATAATTCATTTGCAAAAAACTTGACAAAACTATGGTTAATCCATTTTGGGTGGCTCAGTTCCCACTTTCACATGTGCATTTTAGGGAAAACATCCTATATGATCATTTATACTTATTAGCCCAAGGCTTTGCGCAAGTTCGTAAATTTATAGCTCTACTTTAATGGCTTAACTCATATGGAGGCATTCTTAAGCATCATACAAGCTTGCTGGAATCAAGAAGTGAAACTCTTCAAAGCCTTTCAACTTATGCAGAAACTAAAAAGGTCAAAGTTGCATTTAAAATTCTTATTCGTAATCAATCTTCTAATGTTGCACAGCTCAAAATAAACCCTAAGATAGCTCAATAGTGCTTTATAATGCCCCGTATGATAATAATTTGAGAGTAGTAGAAGTTAACACATTGAAGGAATACTAGCAAGCACTAAATCTTCAAAATTATATTCTTAAATCAAAAGCTTATGTGAATTGGTTATAGGAGGGGGATACAAACTTGAAGTTCTTTCATTCGTCACTACTCTCCAAAAGGAACAAAAACCATATTTCACAACTGATGGACAGTCCAGGAAACACTACTTTTGATCAAAATGCTCTCTTAGATATGACACTAAATTTCTTTACGGAATTGATGGGCAAGGACAATTTGGAGCATATGACTTGCAATATGAAAAGCTCCTAGAAAGCTCTCCCAACTTAGACAAAAAAGGAGTCCCTAGTTGCTCAATTCACTGATTGGAGGTGAAACAAGCGATATTTGGTCTACACCCTTCCAAAGCACCAGGCCCTGATGGGTTTTCAGCAGGTTTCTTTTAACAAATATGGGAAAGCATAGGAAATTGTTCATGGAAGTTATATTACAATATTTTTACTCCTCCAAAATGCTATATGTGGTGAGCCATACTTACTTTTGTCTCGTGCCAAAAATTAAGCACCACATGTCTATATTGGATTTTAGACCACTCTCTTGTTGCAATATGCTCTACAAAGTCATTGCGAAGATGATAGCAGGTAAATTAAAGAATGTCCTTAAGGATGTTATCAACATATCACAAGGAGCTTTCATTATAGAGAGAAACATAGGTGATAATATCTTGCTTATGCAAGATTTAATAAGAGATTATAATACCAATAAGAAAATTAAGAGTTGTATGTTGAACATTAATTTCATTAAAGATTTTGACACAATCAGCTAGAACTTCTTGCAAATTTGCTTAGGATTTCCCAAATCGTTATGTGCAGTGGATCATGTCATGTATAAAATTAGCCTCTTTCAGTGTTTTAATCAATGGTCAACCATCCAGAATTTTCCATACTGCTAGAGGTATAAGGTAGGGGGATCCCCTATCCCCATACCTCTTTACTATTGCCATAGAAGAACTGTCTCGATTACTCAATAAACTGATAGTTAATAATGGAGCATTCAAGTTCCATCATAACTGTGAAGCCAACAAAATCACTCATATAATATTTGCTGACAATCGTACATTTCTCTCTAGAGCTAAGCAAACTTCTATCTAGCTGATGATGAATAATTTGGAGTTATTTTCCAAATGCACTGGTTATAAAGATTAACCATCAGAAGAGTAACCTATTTTTGTCTTGAGTAACCTATTTTTGTCCTAGGATGTGCGCAACCCAGAGATGCTTAATAGTGTACCTAGTATAAGATTCCACCCCTATCTTTTAAGTGTACCCATTACCTCTTACAAACCAAAATTCTCATCTTGCATCTCTCTAATGAAGAAGCTCAAAGGAATGGTAAACGTGTAGAAAAATATACATCACTTATATATAGCAAGGTTGATATTAATCATCTCGATTCTAAATAGCAAGTATATGCATTGAGCTGCACATATATCTCTACCTAAGAAGGTGATCAAGGAAATAGGCAAAATACTAAAAGCTTTCCTATAGACGAGATCTATTGAATATGCTAAGAAACCTAAAGTAAAGTGGAGCGAGATCAATAAGTCGAAGAACCAAGGTGGGTTAGGAATCATTTCAATATCAAATATGCAAAAGTTTTTACTAAGTAAAAGAATATGGAGGCTTTTTAATGATAGAGGAGCTTTATGGATTATGTGGATACATGAGATCTATCTTAGCAATGCATATTTCTAGCAGATCTCTCCATCGATTCAAAGTTTATGGATATTCAAACAGTTACTAAATATGCGTAGCTTTATATATATATCCCTTTATTAAACCTGTAGTTGGAATGGGTAGAATACATCCTTATGGTCTAATAATTGGTCTCATACCAGTCCTCTAATCGAAAGTCTAGAGCTCTTTGATCTGCATAGCAGACTGCCTTCATATTCTAAAATAGTGAGCATTATCTCTAATGGGAAATGGCACATAAGCTTTTGAGATTTAAACGCTTTGGAAGAATTCTTACTTTCACTAAATGGAAATTGTTGTGAAGACTGTATTATCTGAACCCTACATTTAAAGAGTTTATTCACCAACAGGTCATGTCATGTAATCCTAAACAGGTCATTTAAAAAAGTGGTTTGGTAAAGACTCATATGGCAGAACACTCTCAATCACAAAGTAACCATAATTGTGTGGCTTGCAATTAAAGATCGATTAAAGAATAAAAACCATTGGTATAGAACACTAGACACAATGTGCATTTTATTTATAAAGCTTGAGGAAACTCGTAGCCATTTATTCTTGGGTGTAGATATTCCAATGTGGTATGGGGAAAAACCCAACAAATGTTGAACCTGGTGAATCATACATATGAATAGGAGCCAACACTAGATTGATTTATGTCTTTGTCCAATCTTGGACAACAAAATGCTATGCTTCTTAAAGTTGGTTTTGTGACAACCATATATTCCCTTTGGAAGGAAAGGAACAAACGTCTTTATCAGGGTAATGGCGAAGACAAATACCAAGTTGCGGGAAGATTTATCAATTGTAGAAGAGTAACTATTATCGCGAAGAAAATGGAGCATCAACTCACCCCAGACATAAAACGTAAATGACGTTTATAATTTGTAAATTGAATTTTAGTTAGGATTTGTCTACACGAAACTCATTGTAATGGTGTACTAGATTATACTATTGTAAAGATATTTTCATTTAATTTCCAAAAAATTATTGAAAAATAAAATTTTAATGCTACCAAATATTAGAAAAAATTAACGGGGTTTGATGGGTTTAATTCAAATTCAAAAAATGCACCAAATAGTGTTATTTTGAATCTTAAACACTTATTACTATATAAATTTATTTGTCAAACTGTTTTTGCAAAAACTTAAACTAACAACTATTCTACAAAAGATTTATTTTTTTTTGATGCATGGATGATAAAATTCAAGTTTGTACTTCCATTCACATTTTTCAAATGATAGTTACTTCTCTTAATAAGAAAAGGAGCTATCTAGGCATGGGTTTTCTTATCACTGTGCTAGGTCATTTTCATGGTGTTTATGTTGATGGACTAACTCCTATTTTTCTTGAGTTTTTAAATCATACACATTTGAGGCTAGCAAAGATGTTAAAGTACAATGGCATGGAACTCCAAGATATCAACTCAAAATCATAAGTTAAACACAGGATAGGATAGGAGAGCTCTAGTTCAGTACCGTCACAACACCAATCACAAGTCTTATCAATCAAAGAATCTGAGTAGGAGGAAAAAGAAGGAGGATGGGAGAAAGTGCTTCAAGAATAGAAGAAGATAACAAGCATTTAGAGGATCGTCTAGACAAAATAGAGGTGCAACTGAATAGCTTTATGGAATTGGTTTATAAGTTCTCTTCTTTCGAGTGATGGTTCAAGGAAGTATTTAAGATCCTCAAAGGGGTACTTATAGGTTCCTTAGTGGTAGACGGTATATCACTCAATATTTGAGGGTAGGATTTAAATGCCTTCACATTACCATCCTTGAATTAAGCCCTATGCAATTCACTAACCATCTAAGTGATTTCCTCATATATCCATAATTATACATTTTCCTAAGATTTAAGGGGTGTTACCTCCTAATTTGGGGTATCTTATACAACAATTTTATATGTTATCTTTGGATCAATTAGTGGTTGATTCTTTATTGGTTCATCTTCCTCCTTTTATTGTATAGAGTCATTATGTTTTACATCTTGATCATTTTCCTTTTTACATAAGTTCCATTTATTCCCCTATTAAGACTCGTCTTCTAGTTGGTTTCCAAATTTAGGATTGGTGAATCTTGTCTAGCATCCAAGAATAATTTATAGGTATACTATCTTAAAATAGCTTGCCTTCCTTATCCAATCTAGTTAAATGAATAGATCCTGGAAGAGCTTAGTTCGTATCAACTAATATTGTTGGGACCCCGTCCTTGTGAGTCACGTGCCGACGTCTTACGTGACATCGAGGCGCACATCCCAAAAGGTTGGTGTGCCCACACCAAGTCAAACCTCAAAAACGAACTCATCTCACTTACTTCCGAACAGCTTTTGGGATAACCGAGACTGAAAATTTCACCCTAATTCACTCCTGAAATTGAAAAACTTAGGGCCTAAATTGAAAATTGGTTCCTTTAGATAAGTTGTAATTCTATGTCTCTAGTTTATTTTGAAACAAGAATCAACTCAATTGGATCTCTACAGATCGAGATATCGCCAAAAATACGGAAGCATATTCAGATTTTTTAACCGATCCTCTCACTTTGATTTAATCAATCTTTTTCAAAACAAAAAAATATCAAAACCTACAAAATTATTATGGAGAGGTAGAGGAAATTCTTAGAAATCCAACACTTTGAAAATCAGGTCAATCGGAGGTCGGACGGAAAAATTATAAGCAAAAGAATGGAAAGAGGTGGAAAAAGAAAAGAAAAAAATATAATAATAATAATAAATATATTCAAAACGGCGCTCGCACTCGCGAGCACGCTCGCCCTCGCGAGGGCGCATGCGAGTTTTGCCTTTTCCTCTTTCGACTTTCCAATTTCTAAAATTTATATCTTTAGACCCAGAACTCCAAAATTTGCAAATTTGATATCAATGAAAAGTTAAAAGGAAGCTCTACAACTTCCATGAAGGACTTAAAAACCAATTTGGCCTCTAAGGGAGTCAAAAACTACTTCAAAATGACTGACTAGAAAAAGACATCCTAAACAGCAACAAAACTTCTAAATATCATAACCTCCCACTCCATTGTCCAAAAATGTCATATTTTATATCAACGGAAAGATAAAAAGGCAATCTACAACTTTCTTGAAGACCCATTGAACCATTTCTAATTCTATAATAGTCAAAAATTCACTCAAAGTTTCTGTCCCTAAATTTTTGCCAATCTTGACAGCACCTGCACCCAACTTCAACAATTCACATTTTTCAACTCCCACATCCAAAAATAGCATATTATACATCGTTGGAAAGCTATGAAATTCCTCTATAACTTTTCAAGAAGGCTACTTGATCCAATTCAATCCATATCAGTCCAGAATTTGCCTCAAATCACAGCATATACAAACCTACTCTTATGGACATTTACAAAACAATGCATCGTCACCTTTAGAACAAACACCGACAAAACATAATAAAACCCAAATGTCTTTCATTAATATCACAATATGAATTCTTACAAAGCTTTAGTGGGCATTTCTAACCCCAATACTGTAGCATCCCGTCACTGAAGGGAAGGTAATATTGGTAAATTGAGACGGGTTAGGATTTTTGCCGCATATTATTGACTAAGCATTCATTTGACCTCTAATTTTGGAGGCCATGAGTCAATTGGCACATGTACATATAGG
>JANVCQ010636376.1:0-16403 GCA_025531925.1 Erythroxylum plowmanianum | reverse complement strand
TTTGCTTAATTATTTAGTATCAGAGCAAGGTTTCACATTTATTGTGTTTTACAGCACATGATATATCATGGTAAATAATTTAAGAAGCTTTAAAAGACAATCCATCTCGAAGTCTCCTTACTTCAATAGAAACAAATACTCCTATTGGAAAGAGAGAATGACCATCTATCTTCAATTAGTGGATATCGAAATTTGGCAAGCTATCAAAGCTGGAGCTACACCTCTTGTTACTAATGACGTAGAAGTGTGGACTGATGATGATAGAATAAATGCACAGCTAAATGCTAAATACATCATCTGATTTATACACTATCTCCAGAAGAGTACAAAAAGATATCCTACTGTTCTATAGCAAAAGAAATGTGTTACAAGCTTCAAGTTACTTTTAAAGGAACGAATGAGGTAAAGAAATATAGAATAAGTCTTTTAGTGCATCAATATAAGACTATTTACATAAAATAGGGAGAAACAATAGACGAATTATTCAGACATTTCAACCATGTCATCACTACCTTGAAAAACTTGGCCAAGATATATCCAAATGACGAACTGATAACAAAAATTAGAAGATCATTGCCAAAAGAATGGAGACCTAAAGTGACAACTCTAGAAAGTACCAAAGATCTCGATACAATATCACTTGATTGGTTAAGAGGAAACTTAACAATTCATAAAGTCAAGCTCATGAGAGATGAAGGATCCTCATACAGAAGAGAAGTGGGACTAAAAGTAGTTGACGAATCAAATCCATAAAATGATGATGGAAGTGATACTGAGTTGAAAATAGATGGAGATGAAATATTTCAACTTCATAGTCAGAAGCATATGCCCGCTTCTACAAAAAGAAGTTCATGAAGAAAAGAGAAGGAAACAAGAAAAATAGAAACAACAAGTTCCTATCAAAAGGCAATAGTGGCAATAGCAATACACAAAACAATCAAATCATATGTTATCACTACAAGAAGCCTAAACATAGAAGACCAGATGTCTTCTTCTTCAAAAGGATAAGACAGAAAGTAGAAAACCCAAAAAGCATCTTATGACTACAGCTTGGTCAGATGAGGATTTTGATAACTTTGAAGAAGAAGAGCCTAAAGAAGTTAGCAATGTTTGCTTTGTGGCTGAATTAGGAGATGATGAGGTATATTATTTTGACTCTTATCTTGAAATTGATGAATTGAGAGATGCATATCATGACTTATATGATTATTATAAAAATTAACAGTTCAGTAAAACAATGTTTGGAGCAAAAAATAATTCAGTTAGAAAAATCATTACTTGAAAATGACTCTACTAAGATAAAACAATTAGAAGTGAAAGTTATACTTTAAAAGTCAAAAAAGAAAAAATGTGTCAAGAAAATTGTTTCTCTTGGAAAAGATCTTGCTAATTTTGTTAATGAAAGAAAAAATGTTGATGTATTACTTAAGAATGGTAAATGTGTTTTTGATCAGGCTGGAATAGGATATAATAAAAATAACATTTTCAAACCATACAAAAACTTCTTTTTTAAATCCAGCAATAGTTATAGCCAAAACAACAGGATCTTAGTAAGTAGCAAAAATCATAAGAACTATCATTCATTTGTTTGTGCGATTATTATGGTAGACATTGTCAAATTAGTAACTCTTGTTACTTTCGAAAAATGAAAAAAATCATATCAAATGTATGCTTAGAGACTGAAAGGTCAAACTATTAATATGAAAGGACTAAGAAAGATTTGGTTACCTAAAATGAGATAATACTCTCTATAAATATGCTTCAAAACAGAAAGGAAAATCAATGGATAGTTTATAGCGACTGTTTGAGACACATGATAGGGGAAATATCACATTTCAACTATATTGAAAGAAAAGATGGAGGTAATGTTGTCTTTGCTAATAAAAACAAGGCAAAGGTCACCAAAATTGGTAAAATCGGTGACTATAACTCTGCTTCTATTGATAATGTTCTTTTTTGTTGATGGATTGAAACATAATTTGCTTAGCGTAATTCAATTATGTGATAAAGGTTACATAGTTGCTTTCTATACATTACATTGTGAAATAATTAACAATCTTAATAATAATATTCTTTTTGTTAGTCCTAGAAATCAAAATATATAATGTGCTCAGTTGGAAGATACATATTCTCAAAATCGCATAAAAGATTTTGCAAAACAAGTGTTTAGTCTCAATAGAAAAAGATTCACTTATCTGGCATAAAAGAATTGGACATGCTAGCATGAGAATTTTATCAATATTGTCCAAAAATGAGTTAGTAAGAGGACTGGCGAATTTGAAATTTGAGAGCAATCAGGTTTATAAAGCTTGCTTAAAAGGAAAACAAATCAAAAGTAGCTTTCCTCCTAAAAAAATTTTGACTACTAACTAGCTACCTAAACTTATACACATGGATTTATTTGATCCTACTAGGACTCAAAATTTTGGTGGCAAACATTATAGTTTTGTTATAGTAGATTATTTTTCCAAATTTACATAGGTTTATTTTATATTAAATAAAGGTGATACTTTTGAAGACTTTGAAAAGTTTTACAGGAAAGTTTGAACTGAAAAAGGGAATTGTATTACATCAATTCGAAGTAATCGTGGAGGATAATTTGATAACAAAAAATTTGAAGGGTTCTACAAAGAAATGGTATAACTCACAACTTCTAATGCCCAAAGACTCCTCAACAAAATGGAGTTGCTGAGAGAAAGAACATGACTCTCGAAGATATGACTAGAATAATGTTATGTGATAGTGGCCTACCTCATAGTTACTGGGAAGAAGTCATGTCAACTGCTTGCTATATACTCATCAGGTGTCTCATAAGACCTATTCTAAAAAAGACCCTTGTGGAAAGGAAGAAAACCAAATGTTGCTTACTTTTGGTTGCAAGTGTTTCATTCTAAACAATGGAAAAAGATAGCCTTAGAAAGTTCGATGTAATATAAAACAAAGTTATTTTTTGGGCTATAGTATCGTTAGTAAAGAATTCAGAGTATATAATAAAAAAAAAACAAAGAAGATAATAGAATCAATACATGTGGTATTTGATGAAGCACTACCTTTGACAATAACAACTGACTAAGATGATCAAGAGCATTCATTGGCACCTAAAAATACATTGGAGAATCAAATTACACCTATAATACCTTTAGAATTACAAAATCAAGAAGGCCTCTCTAAAGCTAAAATAGAGCATGCTCCTTCATCTCAGTATAGCCCTATGCAACAAAAACATCGAGAGAATGGAGATATCTTGATACACATCAATATATTTTAGGAGATCCCTCTAAAAGTTTAAGAACAAGATCATCATTCAAAAAAAAAACTTCGTTGCTCTCAACTCACAAATAGAACCAAAGACCATTAAAGAGGCCCTTATCGATGAAAACTAGGTTTTAGCCATGAAAGACAAACTTAATCTATTTGATAAAAACAAAGTCTGAAATCTAGTACCTCATCCTCAAAAAAAATCAATCATTGGGACTCAGTGGGTATTTCGAAAAACAACTTGATGAAAATGGTAAGGTGGTAAGAAACAAAGCCAGACTTATAGGTTAAGGTTATAATCAATAGGAAGTATTGATTTTGATTAATTTTATGCACTTGTTGCTAAGTTGGAATCGATTAGAATTTTACTTTCCTTTGCACGCCATATAAACTTCAAGGTGTTCTAAATGGATGTTAAAAGTGCATTCTTAAATGGTTATATTATTGAAGAAGTATTTGTTCAACAGCCCTTAGGTTTTAAAGATGAAAACCATCTGGATTACGTGATGAAGTTAACCAAAGCTCTGTATGGTTTAAAGCGGGCTCCTCAAGCATGGTATGAGAGGTTAAGTAACTTTCTACTTAAGAATGACTTTAAAAGAGAAAAAGTTGATAAAACCTTATTTATTAAGAGAAAGTAAAATGATTTACTCATAGTGCAAATATATGTTGATGACATAATTTTTGGAGCTAGTAATCCATCCTTTTGTGAAGAATTCTTAGCATTATTACAAGAGGAGTTTGAAATGAGCATGATAGGAGAATCATCATTCTTTCTAAGATTGCAAATTAGATAAACAGAAAAAAGAATTTTCATTAGCCAAGACAAATAGACAAAGGAACTCATCAAGAAATATCATTTTGAGAATGCCAAACCGATGGGTACTCCTATATACACTGGAACTAAACTTGAAAAAGAAGATGAAGGTAAAGCTACGAATGAGACAAAGTATTAAGGAATGATTAGCTCACTACTATATCTTATAAGCTCAAGACCAGACATTATGCTTAGTGTGTGTCTTTACGCACGCTTTCAATTAAATCCAAAAGAAAGTCACCTTCAAGCAGTCAAAATAATCTTTTGATATCTCCACGAAACTATAGATTTTGGACTATGGTATCCAAAAACTGATTCATTTGACATAATGGTCTATTAATAGCCTATTGTTAACTTCCAACTATCGTTAACTACCAACTATCATTAACTACCAAATAATAAATTCCTAACTACCAAACTATGCAGTAAATGGTGAGCTAGGGTCAAAACACAAAGAGTTGGAATGCAAATACTATTTTAAATATTTTAACAAATGAAAGCAAAACACCCTAAACTGATGAAGACAAGACAACTAATATGCAATGAATGTAATCAATAAGACAAGCATAAAGTAAATTTTGAAAAGTCTAATAACAATGGTGAAGAAGTAGGCTGAAGATATCTTTGGGATTCTGGGATGTCCATTGATCCTTAAATCTAAATAAAAGGTACTCTCATCATGGTGTTATCCTATGGACTCGATTAAGCTCTCAAATCCTTAATTTCTATAAAATAGGTAAAACTAATAAACTCTAGAATTGCCCCCGATCTCTACTATAACCTAGAATAGGCTCTCTAAGTTCAATAAAAAAGATTCATTAGGTACTAAGAAACAACTAACTTAGGTCATCTACTAATAAGCCCGGAAGGTGTAACATAGAGGTATGGGATCCTAGATTAGTTGATTAAGTATCCTGAAAAATTCAACTGACCTATTGCTACTTCCGGGAATCACTATGGACTATTACATATCCCACATATAACCCTAGGCTTCAAATTAGAAAAATACCTAAAGGTTGATCAAGTCTATAAGAAAATCATAATTCATGACATTTATCCTAAATCCCAAACCAACCTAGACCTACAATTACCAATTCAAAGCAAGTTCAACTTCATTCTCACAATTTCCATCTCTTCGCCCTTATAATATCTCCAAACCCCTAAGTAGTCTAGCCACACAAGTTCATATCAAGCAAAATAGACATTAAATGAACAAAACTCATACTTCAAATAAAACCAAGGCTGAAAATTATAAATGAAGTAGTACAAATCAAACTTCAACACTAACATAATAGAAATCAAAACTCTTTATGCTAATAAATAACTAATCATAACCCAAGTTACAAAATTTGAACTAATTGCATCAAAATAAAAATTCCAGCACACATAGATTACATACAAACCCAAAATAATTGATCATAAACCTAAGAATATATATAGATCGCAACTATTAAGCACAAGTTAACCAAAAGCATCACAAATAAACAAAAAACTCATAACATAAACCATTAAACCTTCAAATACCCAATAAATTTAGAGCTGCAAAAACGCATAAATAAACTAAAACAAATTTAGAGCTACAAAAACACATAAATAAACTCAAACAACCAAGATTAAAATTGGAAAATTGCAGGAATAAACATCCTATATCATAAATATTTATTACAAAATTCATGAGTTTCAACTATAAAATCCATCAAAAATTCATTGTAAATATTCTAACATATGTAAAAACATGATTAAAACTAAGAAAGCTCTAAACTAATGGAATGAATAGATTAAGACATAAGAAGATAATGCATTGAAAATGAAACAACTAGCTAAGCATAAAGAAAATAACAAAAACCTCTCTGCTCCATCCTTCTCTCTTCTTGAAGTTTTCCAAAAGTGGTAGATTGTGTAGCCTCCCTCTATGTCCTCCTCTCTTTCTTTATACAATATCTTCCATTTAGGGTTAAAACTAGGATCTTTCTCTACCTCAAAAGTCTAAAAAGCCCCTAAAAAACTTAAGCTCAAAAGGTTGTCTGCATATGTCTGTGTGTAGGCCACGATCGTGGCTAATTTGTCTGTTCTTTGTCATGATCGTCTGGCTAACTCCCTACGATCGTTGCCCTATACTCAAGTTTATGTCATGATCATGGCTGACTCCCCATGATCACGGCCCTATGATCATCTTTCTATTATTTCTTGGGTCTTCTTTGATTCTCTTCTGAATGCCCTTAATCGTTTCTCTTCCATGAATGGCTCTCCAAACTTTATCAAACTTCTTCCTTTTAGCATATATTTGTGTTCACTCCCTTAATCCATACGTAAACATAAGATGAACAAAAATTAAGTATTTAAACACAATAATAAGATTGAAAAGACATTGAAATCCATAAGAAAATATAAGATGATTCAATCCTATTAAATACCCCCACTTGAACTATTGTTTGTCCTTAAGCAATTTAAAAATAATCAAGATATTTTGTCAATTTGTTTTTAAAGAAGATCGAGGATATGCAATCCTTCAAACTTTGACAAACTCAAGTATTGAGCTACTACATATATCATAATATGTTCATTAATGCACATAAACAAAGTCAAAGTTAGACACCATTAATCAAAGGTAAAATAAAACTAAGATGGATTTTCCTGACTATGTTCACTCATTTCACTCAAGTGTTTAAGGTTGGTATTTCACTCAATACTCCCTCTAAGAGACTACATTACCATAGGCTTGTATTGCCAATTCTCTAGCTCATAGATTATATTTTATCATGGATCAAAAAGGACATTTACTTAGGGTTATAATGGGGTTTGAGTTCAGGCAAGGCAAAAGGTCAAAAGGTAACTAACAAGTATTAACAAATTGCTAAGTAAGAAGGGACAACCAAACACAAATTCTAACATATGCACAACACCTACTCATCACTAACTAATACTACTATGCTTTCTTCGACAGCAGAAACAAAGAAGCTTTTAATCAATAACGCCAAAAACAAAGATGTTTTCTTTTTTCTTTTTTCTTTTTCTCTTTTCTCTTCTTTTTCTTTCTCTTTTTTTTAGATAACACTTGAACAATAAGGAAATAATAGCAGTATGAATCAATAAAAACATAAGTAGAAGTGCCTCTCAAAACATCTCAGAATCGAATACAAAATAGAAGTCCCTAAATCATATACATCAAATCCTCACTCATTACTTCATTAAACTTGTGACAAGGTAAGGGTAATGGGTTTTCGGTTTTCAATGTAAGGTTATTAATTCAAAAACAAACAAGTTTAAAGGCTCAAAGGGGTTGGCAAGGGGAAAATGAAATATGTTTAATTAGGGCAACCGTTATCATTTAGGCTAAAGGTTCAAAACAAAGAAGGCCATATTCATTTCCATAAAGCATGTACCTCTTAGTTTCAAAACAGTTCAACGCAAGTTGAAAAAGTAATCTTCCTAGGAGAGCATCACACAACAAAGAAATGTAATAACTATGAAATGCAATTATATGGGCTCAAAACCTTATATGTGCTTATATCAAAATCCATCAAAATTTCATACATTATATAATCACTTAAGTATCAAATTATTGATTGAGTTTATGCAACTAACTACTTCAATCAATCCATACGATTTGCCTTCCACTCAAGTTTTCTAATTCAAATTCATGCACACAACTCAATTCTCAGTCCAACTACTATGATAGAATGGCATGGTTCAACATTCATCATAGTTTAAGTGCAAAAATGAAAAAAATTTAAACTGGCCCTACTCCCACCCATAAATGGGACATTGTCCCCAATGTCCTAAAATCAATAAAAACATAAAGGGATGAGAACAGAAGGACTCCTATAGATCAAAGAAGGCTCAACAACTTGAAAGCAGAATTCATAGCTCTGGTCTTGCATTCCTGAAAATAAAACAGACAAAAAGCAACTAAGGTACTCAAATGAAAGCAAACTAAAAGAGCAAAGAAATAAAATGAAATGATAAGGATGGGGTGCCTCCCAATAAGCTCTTGGTTAAGGTCATAAGCTCGACCCCTGTTAAACGATATTAACCAATGTATGTTGGAGCTTTAAGATCCATCACCTCCACATTATGAGTCTGATATCCCTCAAAGTAAGGCTTAAGATGATTTCCATTTCCTTTAAACTCTTTCCCCATCTTAGCACTTCTGATCTCCACTGCGGTATAGGGATATACCTAGGTAACCTCGAAAGGACCTATCCATCAAAAGGGTAACTTACTAGGAAAAAGTTTGAGATGTGAATGATATCAAAGTACTTTTTGTCCCACGATAAATGTCTTCTTAAAGATGTTGCAATCATGGAATGCCTTAGTTTTCTCCTTATAAATCCAAGCATTCTTGAATGCTTTGTATTGCAACTTTTCAAGCTCTTGCAATTGTAATCATCTGTGGGCACCAGTAGCTTCTAACTCCATGTTACACTTCTTGATTGCCCAATAAGCTTTGTGTTGTAGCTTCATTGGAAAGTGATATGGCTTCCCAAACATAAGCCTAAATGGTGACATCCCTATTAGAGTCTTGTATGCAGTCCTATGTGCCCATAAGGCGTCAATGAGGTATAAACTCCAATCATTCCTATTGGGATTAACCGTCTTCTCTAAAATGGACTTGATCTCTCGGTTGGACACCTTAGCCTGACCACTCGTCTAAAGGTGATAAACGGTTGAGACTAGATGCATCACTTGATATTTCTTCAAGAGGGCCTCGATCGTCTGGTTGCAAAAAGTGAGTCCTCTTATCGTTGATGATGGGATTCCAAACCTAGAGAAAATGTTATATTTCAAGAAATCTACAACCACTCGAGAATCATCAGTTTGGGTGGCTTTTACTTTCACCCATTTTGACACATAATCAACTGCAAGTAGAATATATTGAAATCCAAATGAGGGAAAGGGACCCATGAAATCTATGCCCTAAACATAAAAAATTTCACAAATTATTATAGGGGTCTGAGGCATTTCCTACAAGAACCTAGCGTACTTATGCACTAACAATTTTCACAAGTCCCATAGAAATCATATGCATCTCGAAATATAGATGGCCAGTAAAATCCACACTATAGAACTTTACGAGCTGTCTGTTTTGGGCCAAAAAGACCTCCACATGCATAAAAGTGACAAAATGTCAAAATAGAATGAAATTCACTATCAGGTACGTAACATCCGATGACTTGATCCACACAAAATCACCACAAGTAAGGATCATCCCATACACAAAACTTTTCTTGGCTTTGTATCATTTCCTTTTGTGCCTTGGTGAAATCTATAGGGAATTTATGAGAAACCTAAAAATTCACTATATCAACATACCAAGGAATTGTCGACTATACTATATATAGCTACTCGTCTGGGAAATCCTCATTGATAGGGCCCACATTAGCACCATGCTCCACTAAGCAGGCCAAATGACCAGTTACTTCATTCTTTTAGCCTCTCCTATCCTTTATCTCCACATCAAACTCCAAAAGTTTGAGTATCCAACAGATGAGCCTCAGCTTTGCTTCCTTCTTCACCAATAGGTACTTCAAAGCTGTATGATTAGAATAAAAAATAATCTTAGTACCTAAAAATTAAGACCTAAACTTATCCAAAGTAAAAGCTGTTGCAAGAAGCTTTTTTTCTTTAGTGGGTAATTTATTTGGGCGTCATTTAAGGTCTTCAAGGCATAATAAATAGCATGAGAGATCCGCCCTACTCTTTGACCCAAAACTTCCCCAATGGCATGGTACACATAAGCTCAAATGGCAGACTCCAATCTGGGAATTGTAAGATGGGTGTAATAACCAACTTCTCCTTTAGAGCATCAAATGCCTTCTTACACTACTCATCAAAAATGAATTCTTTGTCCTTCAGAAGTACCCTGCACAATAGTTATGCAACCTTGGAAAAGTCCTAAATGAACATGCGATAAAACCCTATATGGCTAAGAAAAGATTGAACTTCCTGCATAGAAGCAGAATAATGCAAAGAAGAAATAAGGTATATTTTGACTCTACCAACCTCAATATCCTTAGCAGAAACCACATCTCCTAAAACTATCTATTGTTGAACCATAAAATGATACTTTTTAGAATTAAGAACTAGGTTAGTTTGAAGACATAGTTTAAGTACCAGAATAAGGTGATCCAGGCATTGCTCAAATGAATCGCCATGCATGGTAAAGTCATCCATGAAAACTTCAATAATTTTTTGAAGATACTCAGAAAAGATACTTAGCATGCACCTTTGAAAGGTAGTGGGGGCATTGTACATTCCAATAGGCATCCTTCTGTAGGCAAAGGTGTGATACAGGCATGTAAAAGTTGTCTTCTCCTAGTCCTCTAGAGCGATAGCAAACTAAATATAACCTGAATAACCATCAAGAAAATAATAGTAAGCAAGACCACCAGTAAGACATTCTAACATCTGGTTAATAAAGGGTACTAAAAAGTAGTCCTTTCTACTCATCGAGTTGAACCTGTGATAATCTATGCAAACTTGTCATCCATTCTGCGCCTGAGTTGAAACCATCTCTCCTTTCTCATTTTCCACAACCGTAATGCCCTTTCTTGGGAACCACCTAAGAAGGACTTACCCACTTACTATCAGAGATGGGGTATATGACTCCCGCATCCAACAATTTCATCACTTCCTTCTTCACCACCTCCACCATCGATGGATTGAGACATCTTTGCACTTGATGAACTGGGGTAGCTCCTTCCTCAAGAAAAATGTTGTGCATGCATAAAGAACTAATACCTTTTCAGCAATCGTCCATCCGGATGTCATCTTCTACTCCTATAACACACTAATGATCTTTTCTTCTTGCACCTTTGTAAGATCACTTGATATGATAGCTAGAATTGTTTTGTTGGTACCCAGATAAGCATATTTAAGGTGAGTCGGTAAGGGCTTGAACTCCACTTCTAGTGCCTGAACAATAGTAGGTAGCAGTCAATTAGTACTAATGAGCAATTTTAAAAAGTGAGGGATATACTTTCCAAAAGCACTTGTCTCAAATGCCCAAATTGCTCCCTTTAGGTACTCTCCTAACTTGAACTTGCTTTGCCAATATTTAGACATTTTGGCTTCAGCGGGGTAGTCAAAGCTACCTCCAAAAGGTCACCTATAGAGAGAAGAGAACACCATTCTACTAAAGAGTCAAGAATATCTACTTTGGCGACCGACTCATAATCTGATGGATAATGTATGGCATTAAAGATATTGAAATGAATAACCTCGCCATTGAGCTCCATAGTCAACGCCCCACTATGTACATCAATTTTGGCTCGAGATGTCTTGAAGAATGGCCTTCCTAATAAAATTGTTAAAGGGCTCGAAGAGCCCTCATCTTGCATATCTAGTATGAAAAAGTCTGCAAGAAAAATAAGCTTGTTAACCTGTACCAAAACAACCTCGATAACCCTCTCAGGGTATATGTTAGATCTATCAGTTAATTGAATGATAACAGATGTATCCTTTAATGTACCAATATTAAGAGCTTTAAAAATAGACAAAGGCATAACATTTATCGAAGCTCCTAAATCTAACATACATCTCGCATACCTCATGTTATTGATCTTACAAGGAATGGTAAAAAGTACCTTGATCCTTACACTTGGGGATAACTTCCTTTGGAAGACTGCTAACACATTATCCCCATACTAATCTTCTTATTTACCTTCAACTTCTGCTTGTTGGTGCACGACTCCTTCAAAATTGTAACATATTGCAAAACTTGCTTAATTACTTCCATCTTGCGAAGGACCTCCAATATTTGCTTTTCTATCTCCTATTTCTTATTCTTTGTCAACCTGCTTGGAAATGAAATAGAAGATAAATTATTTCCAACAAGGTGTGAAGTACTTACCCGAGGATGGTGATCCTCCTCCTTCTTTGTTAGCTCAGTTTCTTCCTTATCTTCTTTCTCCTTCTCCTTCCTTGCCTTTATACCTCCTTTCCACTTCTAAAGTAATGGCACAAACATTTTCTCTTGGGTTCCTTTCAGGTTGACTAGGAAATCTTGTGAAACTTTGGGCCCGCAGCTTCCCCACAGCATCAGCTAACTGACTGACCTAATTTTCCAAATTCTTTAAGGCACTCCTCACCTCTTGCTGAGATTGAAGAGTGTTAGATGCTAAGCTCTTAACAATTTCCTCTAAGGACATACCTCCAGCTTGTAGTTTTTGTGGTGGTTATAGATGTGGTGGCCTTGGCTAAAATTGTGGTTGATTTTGATGGAAACCTAGTGGTGCATGAAATCCTTACTGCTACTACTGCTGATAATTGAGTTGGTGTGCATTAAAATTGCCCCTTGCTGTGGGTTTTAATACCTAAAGTTAGGATGATCCTTCCAAACTGGATTGTAAGTGGAAGAAAAAGGGTCATACCTCCTCTATTGTCTTTGAAACCCCCCAACTACATTTACATGTTATTCATCATGCATGGAAGGGAATGCATCTATAGGATGGTCAGCTAATGCACAAATATCACATACCTTGGTGGGCACCTTTCCTATCACTGCTTGTTGCACTAAGGAAGTCAAATTTGTAACTTATTGCTCTAACTTGGAGATGGAGACCTCCTTCACCTACTTTGTTGAGGAGAAATCATTACTATGATTACCCCAATATTGGGAGTTCACTATCATTGTTGCTATTAAGTTACTAGCATCCTCCAATGTCCTGTTCACTAAGGCTCTACCACTTGCAGCATCTATCATATTCTTATCTAAAGGAAGCAACCTTTCATATAAATATTGAATTACTAACTAGTCACTTATCTGATAGTTTGGACAGCTATTGCAGAGCTTCTTGAAACTCTCCCAATACTCATTACAAAGATTCCCCTTTCTCTTTTCAAATTCCATAGATCTCCTTCCTGATGTTAGTTTCCCTCGAGGCAGGGAAGTACTTCTCTAAAAAATGCTTGTAGCATTTGCTCCCTTGTGTTGACCGAGCTAGCGGGAAAGTCATACAACCATTCCTTGGCCACATCTGCTAAACAAAGGGAAATGCCTTTAGCTTGACTTGCTTTATTGATACTATCGCTAGCTTTATACCTGAGCATGCAATATGGAATTCCTTCATGAACTTGTTGGGATCGGAGATGTAGCCTGATCCCAGTGTGCCAGTGTCACATAAACCTATAAAAGTAGGCAATGTACATATCATTTTAGGTTTAATTTCAACTTCCGACTCATTATCCAAATATTTGATACAAAGTAGATTAGGGTTGAAAAGAGTTACAAGCATCTTTAAGGTGCGCTCATGAGGTTCCATAATCTCCTCTATTTTTTCTAAACTCCTGTCGACTTCTTCTTTAAAGGACAAGGAATGACCACTCTCGTGAGGATTTGTATGGATTCCTCACTCTCTCTGATGAAATCTGGTGCAACTTGCAACAGGACAAAAAGAGAAAGGGTTAAGTGGAGAAAGTAATGAACTTCTGTTTTCCTTAGCAAATTTATGCAAACGAATGTGTTTTGAGGAACTGTAAGACATGCAAACCGATGGAAGAATGAAAAAGATCAGCAAAAACAAAAATAAAAACAACACAAGCAACAATAATTAATATACATTAGCTCCCCGACAACAAGGCCAAATTGACAATACGTCGTAATGTTAATCAAAATAAAATAACTAGACTATTACTATTGTAGTAGTGAGTGCAGGTCGATCTCACAAAGAGTGTGTATAAAGTTATTGAAATGAAATTAATCATTGTTTAGGAAAAAAAAGGGGGGTTTTGGATTTTGAAATAAAAAATAAAACTAACCTAGTAAAAACAAATTAAAGAAAACATACGAAAAATGATAGAAGTGGGGAATTCGATAGGGACTCGGTTCTTTGGTTCAATCTCAGCCTACACCCTAATTAAACATGTTTTATTGATTTATTGTTCTCAAACCTCTCCTAGCAACTATTAATCATGGGCTAATAATTAACCGAGCTTTCCCTTAAATAATGTTTAATCAAGATATGATCGTTAATTAAACTTAACCATCGAATAACCTAGGATACGATCTCTAGATTTAATTAGGTAGTAGCATTACGAATTAGGAAAACTGATTAATCAAGGCAACACCACATATAATATGTCATTTAACCTAGGTCATGTTATCCATAATGATTATGAATCATTAGTCGGTACACATGATTTTCAACATAATAATTACGGATTTTATCGAAATTCTAGCAATGGGTTTGCAAATAAACAATTCAATGAATGCATTAAAATCATCCTTTCACAATACCCAATTAGTTCATACACAAATAACCGAACAATAACAAAAATCTAATTATCCATACACAACCTAAATCCATATGCCTAGGATAAGACAATCAATTCAATAGGAGAGAAAGAGACAATAAAAATGTGAAAAAAAAATGCTTAATCTAGTTCGTTAGCATTGATGTCACCTCCAAACTAATGTCAGGATGTCTGGCCTTCCATGGGCCTCTCCTGGAAAAATTCTTCAGCCCCCATTAATGACCCTACCGAACACCCTTAGCTGCTCTCTTTACTGCGCCACCTTTTCTCCTCCTCTCTATTTCGGTACTACTTTATTCGTTATTCTCTACTATTCACTAATGTGATAAATAAACTTGTTTGGCCACGCTATTATTCACATTTTAAAACCCTCCCTCATGTCTTGGCCAAACGTCTACATTTCATGCATAACGTTTGCATGAGACACAGACATAGTCTATGTTTCAGGTTGTTTTGGCTTGCTACTGCCTATCATTTGTGCTGCATTGTTGTTTACTTCTTCTTTTCCCAGCTTATGCCTGCATTGTCGTTTTCTTCTTGGATGTTACTGTGCATTTTTGGTCCTGGTGTCGTCTGCTGTGTGTTGGTATTTTCTTCATCTTGCATTGTCGTTTTGCTCCTTCCAGTCATCTATTAATTTCACGTGCATAGGCTATCCCATTTGCTATGTTGCTTGCATGAGCTGGTCAACATTTAGCTCCATTTGTTACTTGTGCTCCTCTTGACTTCCATCTTTGTTTTACTATAATTCTAAGATGCTTTCCATTAGATTCACTCCATTAAATTCACATTATTACATGCAAAAACATGTAATTTCCATACACAGCAACTATGAGGTATATTGCTTCATTATCTTAATTTTTCTTGTCTTTACTTGCTCCACTATTTCTTATTCTTACTCCATGAAGACAAGTAAAATTTAATCTTCAAAAAATGGCCCAAATGTTATGCTTTTGACTCACTTTAACTTCTTTGCTTCCGAATTGTGCCTAAAGTCACATATGAGTCAAAGTATCTTCATGTCATTAATCACTAAGTGTTAGGGAATAAATTCATAATCAATTAAGCACCTATCAGCTATTGTGGTGTAAATTATTCAAGTGATACATTTGATCGAAAAAACACAAGTGGTCACTATCAATTACTTGAGGATGTCTAGTATCTTGGTCTTGTAAGAAGAAAAATTACACAGTGTTTTTCATGACTGAAGCAAAATGCATAGCAACTACCAACTGTTCTGCTCAAATCTTATGGATGAAGCATCAACTAAAAGATTTTTCTCTAAACTTTTCTCATATTCCTGTACTATGTGATAATATTAGTGCTATAAATTTTTCTAAAAATCCTGTGCATCATTCTAGGACTAAGCATATAGAAATCAAACATCATTTTCTTATAGATCATGTTTTAGAAGGAACCATTTATCTTTTACATGTTAATACTGAGAATCAAGTAGTCGACATTTTTACCAAGCCACTGTTTGAAGATAAATTTTGCTTGTTAAGAAAAGAGCTTGGTATGTGTAAACTCTCTGATATTATTTATACATGAATATTCTCTTATATTTGTCTTTGCATTTCGTTTAGTAGGCTCCTTCTATTCTAATTCCTTATAAACTCTCTCTTAGATTAGTAGGCTCCTTAGAGTTTAGAAGGCCCCTTCTAGTTTAAAAGCCTCCTCTTAGGCTAGTAGATTTCTTCTAGATTAGAAGGCTTTGACATTTTAAGTGACACATGTCCTAAAAATAGGGAGTCATTTATGGCATTTTTTCATTCTTTTAAAAAATGCACGCACAGTTTGACAACTCTACATACACATCTGTCAAAAGATACATAAGCGATTACGCTTAGTCTTCTGGCCTATACGTTTACTGATAGAAAAGATACCTTATTGATAGAAAAGAGTTGTCTCTAGAAAAGATATTTCCCGAAGAGAAAAAGGTAAATATGTAGGGCCTCGGGCCCCTACCGCCCAGCACACCACAGGTATTGTCCTCCTTGGTCTTGAGGGGTGGGAGAGCCCTCTGGGTATGCACCACCACTCGAACTCAAGACCTCAAGGTTTTGTTGCACTT
>JANVCQ010636162.1:0-16403 GCA_025531925.1 Erythroxylum plowmanianum | reverse complement strand
ATCAAACTAAGCCTTAATCACATAATTAACACAATTCATGCTTAATAACATCAATTAGAAAAATTTGGGGCCCAACAGAATTGCGTCGGGAATTCGGACGATTGAAAAAACACAGTCAAGGGGCTGTTTCTTTCTGAGTAATAATTTGATTTTATAGATAGTAAGAATCAATACTCCATCTCCTTGTCAATCACAAAAGAGGAATATATTGCCACAGATAGTTGTTGCATGCAAGTGTTGTGGATGAAACAAATGTTAGATGATTATGGATTGATCAAGATATATTGACTGTTATGTGTAATAATAAAAGTGCTATAGACATCTCAAAAAATCGGATTTAGCATTCGAGACCGAAACATATCAACTTGAAGTATTACTTCATCCAAGAGTTTGTCGAGACCAAAGTTGCAGTTCTTTCATATATAGCAACTAGTTGACATTTTTATGAATCCTCTTGATTCGATTAGATTTGAATTACTTCAAGGGAATTTGGGACTATGTGCTATACATTTTTAATGTAATATAGTTTATTTCTATATAAAAAAGGGGGAATTTAAAAATGGACAAAATCCTGGGTCTTTTTTTTAGTTGTCGCCGCACATACCCCCTTCCCTCAATTCTTTAGTTTGAAATTGTCTTAAAATTTGTCTACTCTCTCTTCTTTTTTTATAATTGTTGGTGTCTTTCACTTGGCTCACTCACGGTTTCCACTCTCCACCAATGTCTATCTTCTTCATCTTCATTGGGCATTCTTATTTTCAGAGCTACCAAGGGAAAATCAAAACGGCAAGCCTCCTCTTCTTATTTAGAGCAGTCACTGATGACTTCTCTTCCCTTTACCGCCAGTCCTTGGCGTTCAAGCCCTCTTCGACAAAACTCACCTCGAACAAGGTTACCAACAGGTGTTCGGTCATCCTCTAAAGTGCCCATCGACATTCCTAACCCCTCCTCTGTTCGGGAACAGCCACCAATCGATGATGATGTGTTGTAGGTTCTATCTCATATGGTTGAGGAATCCGACTCTGATTCAGAAGATGCTCTAGCTGAGGCTACTATCTTTATATCTTTGGTTGTGTCACCACTAACTGCTACTTCTAGTTTGAAGAAATTAGTCAAACATGTTGCTCAAAAATCTATCTGACCCCTTCGCAGAAAGTCTCCAGTTAGAATTTCAGTTGATGATGCTCTGTCCTGCAAGTTTTATTCTTCCACTACAGAACAAAAGTGGGACTCCATTGCCAATACCTGGTTAGTTCTTGATCATCCTATAAATTTGGATGAATATCCGCAAATTTGTTTGGCTATCCTGTTAACTGAAAGAAATCTGTTGATTGTTGCGTTGTTGTCGAAACATTATAACTCTTAATTGGTTAGAGATATTTATTGTAATCTTGATAAGGATGTCTTGAATGGTTCTGCCTTGAGCTATCAAGTGGTGTATGTGAGGGGTATTATGGTTAATTTGATCCTGCTGATTGAACACATTTTTGTGATTTGATAATTTAATTAGTGAACAAGTATATGAGGATCACTGTGTTGTGACTAATGATATGATGGCTACTGTTTTAACGGGGGTAAATTGACCGCTTGGCCAGCTTCTTCAGCTCTTCGTGCATTTGCATTGTCGCAGAAGTGTTTTATATCCCATAAGCTTATGTTGGCAAATTGGATGCGCAGTACTCACACGGTTACAGTTTATTTGGCTCAGGCCAAATTAGTTTATGTTGTTGGCACTAGGGCAAACTTCAATTTGAGAAGAATCATTATTAATGCAATGATAGCGATCGGTAGCAAGTCACAATCTCTGTTATATTTTCTATATATATTTTCATAATTTTTGTAAGCTAATTATGTTCCTTGAACGACTTCGAGTGTTCTTGAGCCTGTGACATTCCTAAACATTTCGCCTCGAATATTAAATGTGAATAAGCAAGCTCGGGTGATCGACTTGCGTTATTCATTGTCTAGGACATCTAAACCTTTAGCCACATCATCTATCAATCTACATGCTACTTTGTTTGCTAAAATTGATCAGACTGAGGGCATATTTCAAGTAGAGTTAAATGCATTATGTTAACTAAAGTAGAGGGTTCTTCATCTCTCCGCTGATTCTTAGTTGTGCTTTTTGATATCTTTTTGTCCCATGAGGGAGAATGGATGATGTAGTGGTTGTGGCTATTTTGTTTATTTGGAGAACTTGGATGCTTTGTTTGCATAATTGTTGTTGTTTTTGTTAACTTTGGATTTTTTTTTGGGATATTTGTCAATTGCTTATGTGAACTTGATAAACTTCTTTTGATGTGAACTTGATGTTATTTGGAACTCGATGTTAGATTAAGGGGGAGTTCCTATATGTTATATGGACTTGATATTATGTGTCCAATTATATTCTTAAGGAAGAGTTTTGATATGTGACAAATAATGACAAAAAGGACATATTGTTAAGATATGTGTTATGATATTTTGAGCCTTATTTATAAATGGACAAAATTGGTTATTTGTGGAATATTATTACAATGATTATTCTACCTTATATGGGATTTCTCGATGATAAGATTGCATAAGGATAAAATTCTGTGATAGGATTTATTGAGGATAAAATCTTAGAGGTTTTAGAGCTATCTTTGACAACCAATTTTGTTAGTTTTATCTATTTAAGGCAGCTGGATTTTTCTACGATATTATTCACAGTGGACATCTACGTTTTCTCTTCCCTTGGCATGAATTAAATAAAAAAATAAGTCTCACTTTTATAAATAAATTAAGTTTTTAATATATTTTTAAAAAAGTTACTGTCAACTTGTCACATCACGGCCAGAAAAATAATAAAAATATTTTAAAAATTCCAAACATGCGGACCAAATCGTATGTACCAATTTGCCAACCTCATCCCCAAACTTTGCAATAAATAAATGAGTTTGGTTGATGATATTGTTTAACACGGGTTTAGAGTTGGGCAAACGGCACAGGTGATTTCTAATAATTGGGATTAGCTTCCTTTTTGTTCTTCTACCTTGTGATCATGAATCCTGTCTCAATTGTCCCATTTGTTCTCCTCATCATCTTTATCGCCAAATGGCTTTACGTAAATGTTAGAAGTGGCCGCAAAAACTTGCCACCTTCACCCCCAAAGCTTCCAGTCCTGGGGAATCTTCACCAACTGAGCTCGTTAGCCCACCGGTCACTCCATTCCTTGGCTCAACGTCACGGTCCTCTCATGCTCGTGCACTTTGGCAGTTGGCAGACCACCGTGGTCTCGTCTGCTGATGCAGCTCGAGAGGTAATGAAAAAACATGACATCATCTTCTCAGATAGACCCGCCAGCAGTATCTCCAGAAAATTGATGTACGACTACAAGGACATCGCCATAGCCCCCTATGGTGAGTACTGGAGACAAACAAAGAGCATATGCGTGTTGCAGCTTCTTAGCGCAAAAAAGGTTCGGTCGTTTCGATCCATACGTGAAGAGGAGGTAGTATTGCTTGTGAAGAAGATCGAAGAGAGTTGTTCAAGCTCATTACCAATTGATCTGAGTGAACTGTTTATTTCCTTGACAAAACATATAGTGTGCAGGGCTACTATTGGCAGGAGATATAGTGATGGGGAAGGTCACGGTGGTAGCAGATTCAATAAGCTTTTCAAGGAGTTCTGCGCTTTGCTCGGCGTTCTTGATATAGCTGATATTTTTCCAAACCTCGCTTGGATAAATCATTTCACCGGTCTTAATGCTAGAGTCGATAAAGCCTTCAAACAATTTGATAACTTTCTTGAAGAAATCGTGGATGATCACTTGGTCCGTGATTGGGTGGCTATAAAAGATGATCAAAAGGACTTTGTGGATGTTTTGCTTACGATTCAGAATAGCCCTGATGGGGAATCTATTAGTAGGGACAGCATTAAAGCCGTTATGCTGGTAAGTAAAATAGCAATATTTCTTTCTCAATGTACCAAGCGAATGAATTTACTATAAAGACTTTTAAGTGATCCATCTTACAGGACATGTTTCTGGCTGGAATTGAAACAACGAGTACTACATTGGAATGGACGATGACAGAATTGCTCAGACACCCGGAAGCCATGAAGAGACTGCAAGAGGAGATCAGAAGGGTCAGAGGAAGCAGACCAACAGTAACAGAAGATGATTTGGATAAGATGCTCTACCTGAAAGCAGTTATAAAGGAAACCTTGCGGTTACACCCTCCACTTCCACGTTTAATCCCACGACAGCCAACAGAGAGCGTCAAGGTACAGGGATATAACATTCCGGCCAAAATAAGAGTGATGATCAATGCTTGGGCAATAGGAAGAGATCCCAACATGTGGGAAGAAGCAGATGAGTTTAGACCAGAGAGGTTCCTGGAAAGCTCAATAGATTTCAAGGGACAAGACTTCCAACTCATTCCATTCGGTTCTGGTAGGAGGGGTTGTCCTGGAATTACGTTCGCCACTGCGACTTTAGAAATTGTTTTGGCAAGCATTTTAGACAAGTTTGATTGGGAAATTCCTGGTGGATCAAAACCAGGGGACTTGGAGGTAGCAGAAGCGTTGGGCGCAACATTGCATCGAAAACTACCTCTTCTCGTCGTTGCTACCCATCACTCTGCTTAGCTCCAAAGTTTCAGTTCTCACATGAACTTACAAAAAGCAGGCTTTGGCATTTGCTAAAGGAAAAAAAAAAGGTATCTTTTAAAAGTAATATGCCAATAAATCATTGCATAAAACTCATAAATAAATACAAATTATTTATCACAACTGAACTTTTAGTCATTGAACCACAGTCTTAATTTTACTTTGATTCCTATAGTTCTTTTATTGTTTTCAATTCAGTTGCTATAACAACTGAATTGATCACAGAATATCTTGAATTGAATTGAGGCAGATGGCATCCATTGTTCTTGGATTTCTTAACATTCAACATCTTCCTCTGCATTTTAAAAAGAAAACCCCAAAAACCTTCTAAGCGGGGCAGAGGCAAGAGCTCAAATCCTTATCCCTCGCTAAACTCACTAAGTGCTTGTCTCTCTCACTCTCGTTTACACTGGGAGACTATGTTTTCGTTTCGCCATTGCGGAAGCAAACCTATTGGAGTTATTGTTTTGTCCCTTTGTTTTCTGATATGTTTTATAATGAGCAACCCAAATGAACAATCTAATCACTCTAACCACTGCAATAATTAACGAGCAACCCAAATGAACAATCTAATCACTCTAACCACTGCAGTAATTAATGAGCAACCCAAATGAACAATCTAATCAGTAATTAAGTGCTGGTTGAAATCCTATTCGACCTTTATGATTGAAGCAATCAAAATGCTGACATAAAAGGTAGATAAACTATTTGCCACGTTGGTGCAAGTCACTCGACATAATTCTCCTTTTCTAGCAAGGCAATTTTTTGAAGGGTTTAAGGGGTAGCTTTTATTAAATGGAATACAACTTGGTTATTAACAACTTGGTTATTAGGCCTTAAGCTCTTATCAGATAGGGATCTAATTTTGAATTAAAGCTAATGGACCAAATTACTACTTAAGGGACATCCTTTTAATTGTAAGTCGTAATCTTGTTATTGATCATTTGCAAATGAGACTTCAAGTTGATGTGAAAGTTGTTTAAGAATTGTATTAGCCGAGCTTGAGACAGATTAACTACTCATAATTCTATAAGCCTTGTTAAGAGCATGTTGACCACGAGAATACTTATCTTTGTGGCTACAGAATTTCAAGTATACATTGTTTTCTGGAGATGGTTAGCAAAACATTAAACACATTGCTAGATTCATTATCCAGTATAGTGAATTGGCTAATTACGAGAATTTCAACATGGTCAAATTATCTAAAAAAAGTGAATCAGAAAAGGAGCAAGAATATAGACATATTCATCATGTGATTCAAGAGAATGACAAGTCGGTGTCATATTAAACTCCCAGAGACTGAATATGTGAACTTAGCTCAGAGGGGCCTTTATATTGAAATAAAAATAATCAAGGTAAAAATTCTATGATTTTCATGAGTTGGCAGCTAAAGTGTTTGAATATGAAGAGATTCTTAATAAGGACACTAAAAAAGAGTTTAATTGGTACTTGTTTTATGGAAACAAATCCATGTAATTTGTTAGTGGCTGAGATTAATATCCCTAAAACTTGTGTTTTCCTACTCTCGAAGTTAGAACAGAAGTACAAGTACCAACTATTTAGATGCAATAAATGTTTAATATCTTGAAATAGAAGAAAATTTTTATGTTTAGTTATTTAAGAAGTTTGTTATTTTACCAACAGAACATACGATTTCCACAAAGGAAGAGATTCAAGGAAGGGACTACTATAAGCATCACGATACATGGAGTCATCATACGAATTAATTATAGAATTCATGATTGTTATTCAAGATTGGATTAACAAGGGATTCTATTGTTTATTGAAGCTGATCAGACCATATTGATAGGTTAATATCTATTTTCATCGATCGCAACTATTAATGCAACTCTCATAGTAAGGGGAAGTCTTCAATGGCAACTTTCTTTATCATGGATACACATGCAAGCTATTAAGTCCTGTTAGAGAGAGAACGAATCCATTCTAATTTTTGTATTCCTTTTTTTCTCCATCAACTTTTATTTTTAAAAAAAGGTGATGAGGTAGAAATTGTTTAGTTTGATTCTCAATCTTTTCATTCTAAAGTTAATGCAGTAGAGGCAAAATTCCATAATGTTTGAAAGTGATATGGTAGAGATGTTATTTTATGTCTTATAGCTAATCACTTTGGTTGTAATTTAGTGACGAATTATTTAAAGGCATTCTTTATCTTGTATATGTTTAAATGTATATGATAAAGTCTATGGGATAATTGTATATTGCAAATGAAATTATAATGAGATTATAATTATGACATTCATATTGCATTTATGTATTATTCATAAATGTTCTTAGTCGTTGTTCTATTAATATTGGACATTAGTAGAACGTAAAAAGACTAGTACACGTGTTATTTTTCCTTATAAAGAAAGTAGTCGATCTCATAGGCTAAAGTATAGAGATACTTAAACAAACGTGTGAGTGCTTGCTAGAGAAACAAGTTCATTGAATAGAGCCGATATGAGAAATCTATTTGAAACATTACTTGTATGTCTATGAAATTTTCATTGTAATGATTGTATAAGTGATTCTTTGACTTGAGATCATCAAAGTTATTTTGTATTAGGATTGCTATATTTTGATACTACTTATGATCTATTTAATCATGTCGTTTAATCGGTAGTCATTAAATATAGCATGAACTATATGAAGATAGTTGAATGATTAAGATATGATTCATCACCCTAAAGTAATTGGGGAGAATATTTCGTTGTTCTCGATTATTATTGATTCAAGAAATTCTTGGCCAAAGTGAAATAATGCTTTCTAAATAATTTACAAATATCATTAATTGAATTGATAGCTAATGGCAGATAACTAATATGATTAGACTCAAAATAGAGTTAATTTCAAGTTCTATGTCTAATCGTAACATTATATGATGAAAGGATTAAATTATACAGAGAAATTATGCACGGAAGGGTTAGTCAAAACCACTTTGACATTCCTAACTATTTAGGTGGTCAGATGTGTTGCTAGACGCAAATCTTGATCTATAATTATAAATTGCATAATTGAAGAATTAAAGATAAATTAAAAGGAGTTTTAATTTATCTAATTTTAATAATAAAAATTACATTTTATAATTATTGTCAACATATTTCAGAACCTAATAGGTCTCACATATAGAATTAGTTAAAGAGAGCAAAATTAATTTAATCAATTTAGATTTGATTGTAAAGTTTGAGAAAAATTATGATTAAATATGAAATATTTAATAAATAAGGATTAATATGAGATATTAAATCTTCAACAGACATAATTAGCATTTGATTAGAATTATTTATAATTTTAATTAAAGTTTAATTAAAATTAGAATTTTTAATTAAAATTAGAATTTAATTTCAATTAAATTAGTAAAACGTCCAATGCTTATTATAAATAAGCTTAAGTTTTATGGAGCGAGCACTTCTTGCTTAACTCTCTCTGTAAGAGTTATAGAGTTCTCTTAACCTGTTCTGTAGATACAGATAGAGGCCGGACACTTGTGTAGCTATGGTAGTTGAGACAGATCGATTTCAAAAATGATACGAGGGATATAACAAAATAAAGATCAAACTTTAAAATAAGGTACGAATTAAATTTCTGCTTTATTATAATTCGTGTTAATCATTTTATATAATTAAATATATCTTAGTTTTTGAGAAATCAAAAGTCATTAGAAAATTTTGTGATTATTTCACTGCAGTTGAGATTGGATCTTGACTCAGTTTCCCAATATTAAGATTTAATTCTATAATTTGGATAAAAGTATTTGATTGTTATCGATAATATAATTTTAGAATTGAATTATAATATGAAAAGTTTGTATTCTAAACCTATGAATAGAACCACATCTCATTTTTCTTGCTTCCAAAAATTGGTTTATGGAAATTTCAATTGCGCAACATTCGCTGATAGTTTTATTCTAGAGTGGTGTTTCTAGAATTTGAGTTTTTGGTGTTCGTTTTTTGAAAACCTAATCCCAAAGAAACCCAAAATTGACGTCTACTATTTTTGTTGCTTTGTTGTATATTGGCTTCCGATGAGTGGGTTATGGAAACCCATAAGAATTCAACATTATGGGTACTAAAGAAAAGATCCAAAATACAATTGTGATTTTTGTCTTGTGGATTGTGTGTTGAATGGAGAAATGTGGGCATCTGTCGGAGAAAGTGTGTTAGAAAATAGAAACCCTCCTTCATTATGGTTAATTATGTACTTATGACAAAAGATAAGGTTTGGTATGGAGAAAAACATCTAGTGATGATGTGGAAATTTATGGATGAATTTAGAAGCTTATGGATAAGGATGAGTTACCTGATGAGTCAAAGAAATGGCCAAATTGTATTTGAAATCTTATGGATAAGGATGAGTTACTTGATGTGTCAAAGAAGTTACCAAATTGAATTTGAAATCTTATGGATAAGGATGAGTCAAAGAAGTAGTCAAATTGTATTTGAAGTCTTGAAGATAAGAATGAGTTAATTAATGTAAAAAGTAGCCAAATTGTATTTGAAGTCCTTTAGCATGTCTGTATATATGTATTCTTGTAACCATTTATATGCATGAGATGAAAAATAGAGAGTATTTGAGAAAAGAAATGTTTTGAGAGCTATAGCTCTTTGTGAGAAAGAAAGATTGAGAGGAAAAGTGCAGTAGCACTTAGAGAGAAATATTTGTATCTTGTATGTGTCCTTTGTACTTATAAACTTTGTTATCAATACAAATACATATTTTGTGAAAGTTCTTTTACTTGGAGCCTATCAAAGCTTCCAACAAGTGATATCAGAGCCAAAGTTTGTTTGCTTGTGAATTAGTGCGGCAATGGCCAACTTGATCCGGCCTCAAGTTTTGAAATTAACTAAGACAAATTATAGGAATTGGAGCATCCAGATGAGGGTGATGCTTGGTTCTCATGATTTATGGGACATTATTGATGATGGATATATTGAGCCCGTAGATGCAGCTATCGAAGCAGTCTTGTCAGATGTTGGGAAAAAGACGTTGAAAGAAAATTGAAAGAAAGATAAGAAGGCGTTGTTCTTTATCTTTCAAGGTGTTGACGAACCCACGTTTGAGAAAATTTTAGATGCAAAGACTTCAAAAGAAGCATGGGAGATTCTGCAGAAATCTTTCCAAGGAGTTGAAAAAACTAAAAATGTATGTCTTCAATCACTTAGAGCTGAGTTCGAGATGCTAAAAATGCAAAGCTCAGAAAATATTGGTGATTATATCACTCGTTTGAAAATGGTGGCTAATGAAATGAAAAGAAACGGTGAAACTCTAGATGATGTTCGTGTAATGGAAAATATTTTGTGTTCACTTACACATAAATTTGATTACATTGTTGTTACAACTGAAGAATCGAAAGATTTGTCAGAACTTTTGATTGCTGAACTTGTTGGTTCTCTCTACTCACATGAGCAAAGAATGAACCAGAATGATAATACTGGCGACTTGGAGAAAGTTTTGCAAAGCAAATTATTGATCGGTGAAAATAAAGCAAGCAATAGCCAAAGACAGGGCAAAGGAAGTCAAGGTGGCTATAGAGGTGGCTACTAAATGGGATGTGGTCGATGGAGTAACCGAGGCGGACGTGGACATGGCAGATAATTTTTTGAAAGAGAAAATTCAAATGAAGGAAATATGACATATGGTCGCAGAAGAGGTTATAGAGATAGAAGACGAGGCAAATTTCAACAAAGAAGAGATAAATCTCAAGTGCAGTGTTATAATTGCAATAAATATGGTCATTTTAATTACGAATGCAGATCAAATCCTGAGGTACAAGAAAGAAGTCATTTTGCAGTAGTAGAAGACAAGAAAGATAATGATGTTATGCTTCTCTCTTTACCAGTCAATGAGCAAAGCAATAATAATGTTTGGTATCCGGACACTGGTGCCAGCAACCATATATGTGGTTAGAAAGAGTTGTTCACAAACATGGATGAGACAGTCCGTGGTGAAGTTACATTCGGTGATTCAATAAAAATTCCGATCAGAGGCAAAGGTAAAATTTCAATTACCTTGAAAAGTGGAGAAAAGACATATATTATTGATATCTATTATGTGTCTACTTTGAAAAGCAACATCATCAGCCTCGGTCAACTCTTAGAAAAGAAATATGTTATATTATTGAAAAATGGATATCTCACTGCCTGGAATAAGAAGGGAGAATTGATAGTAAGAACAAAGATGACAAAGAATCATCTTTTCACACTTGATGTACAAATGAGCTGATAAATTGCATGAAGTCAGTCATTGAAGATGAATCCTGGTTGTGGCATTTGAGGTTCGGGGATCTCAGTTTTAACGGAATAAAATTATTATAAAAGTCAAAGATGGTGAATGGATTACCAGAAGTTGATCAACCAAAGCAACTGTGTGAAGCCTGTATCAAAGGAAAACAACACAGACAGCATTTTGAAATTAGAAAATCATAGAGAGCCAGAAGGTCGCTAGAGATTGTCCACACAGATATTACTAGTCCATTTGATGTGCCATCAGTTGGAGGAAATAGGTATTATTTAACTTTTATTGATGATTTTAGTAGAAAATGATGGGTGTATATTTTGAAAGAAAAATCAGAGGCTCTTGAAAAGTTTAAAGAGTTCAAAGTGATGATCGAAAAACAAAGTGGACAGTATTTGAAGATACTCAGATCCGATAGAGGAGGTGAGTACACCTCAAAATTGTTCTAGAATTATTGTAAGAAGCATGGAGTCATTCATCAGCTGACAGCAAGATATACACCACAACAAAATGGTGTAGCTGAAAGAAAGAATCATACAATTCTTGATATGGCAAGGAGCATATTGAAAGAAAAGCATTTACCAAAGAATTTGTGGGTTGAAGCCGTGGCATATGTAGTCTATTTGCTAAATCGATGTCCAACAAAAAGTGTCAAATTTATGAAACCTAATGAAGTGTGGAGTGGAAGAAAACCAGGTGTTGGACATCTCAATATTTTTGGGTGCATTGCATATGCCTATATTCCTGACCAAAAAAGAAAGAAGTTGGATGATAAAGGGGAGAAATGCATTTTCATTGGCTACGACAACAAGATTAAAGCATATAAATTGTACAACCCCTTAACCAAGAAGGTAATCATCTCAAGAGATCTTGAGTTTGATAAAGCAGACTACTGGAGATGGAGCAAAGAAGAAAAGAACATTCAAGGAATGTTTTTTGATGATAAAAATGACGATGGCCTAGATTTACAAGAACAACAAGATAATCATTCTCCTCCACTAAGTCCACCAACAACACTTGCATCGACATTGTCAACGCCAAGTAGTAGCAGCAGCAACAATTCAGGGGGAGCACCAATTAAAGCAAGCAATATTAGTGATCTTTATGATACTACTGAACGAATAGAATCATTTGACTATTTATTGTTTTGTCTAGTGGTTGCATGTGATCCGGTGAAATACGAAGAAGCTGCTGGAGACAAAAAGTGGGAAAAAGTAATGAATGAAGAAATTGGTGCCATCCAAAGAAATGATACATGAGAATTGACCAGTCTTCCAAAAGGACATAAACCAATTAGAGTCAAGTGGGTATATAAGACAAAAATCAATCATGAAGGAAAGGTGGAAAAATGTAAGGCAAGGTTAGTCGCGAAATGTTATAAACAGAAATACGGAATTGATTATGAAGAAGTATTTGCTCTAGTTGCAAAAATTGATACAATCAGACTTCTCATAGCACTTGCAGCACAAAACAAATGGAAGATCTACCAGATGGATATGAAGTCAGCTTTTCTGAATGGCTACTTAGAAGAAGAAGTTTATACTAAACAACCACCCAAATATGTCAAAAAAGGTCAGGAAGACAAAGTCTACAAACTGAAGAAAGCTCTTTATGGATTGAAGCAAACTCCGAGGGCTTGGAATACAAGAATAGATGAGTACTTCCAAATATCATGATCGTGTGCTTATATGTGGACGACATTATTTTCACAGGAAATAACCTAGGTATGTTTGATGATTTCAAGAAAGCCATGACCAAATACTTTGAGATGATTGATATAGGTGAAATGTCCTACTTCCTTGGAGTCGAAGTGAAACAAACAGGAGAAGGAATTTTCATTTCTCAAGTAAAGTATGCAAATGAAGTCTTAAAGAAGTTCAAAATGAAAGATTGCAATCCAACAGCCACACTTGTCGAAGCAAGCATAAAGTTAAGAAGAGATTTAGATAGAAAAACTATAGGTACAACATTATTCAAGAGTGTGGTTGGAAGTTTGAGGTATCTTACCTACATAAGACCAGATATTATGTATGCAGTTGGGCTAGTCAGTAGATATATGAAGAAGCCCAAACAATATCACTTTGACGTAGCAAAAATAATTTTGAGATATCTTAAAGGTACAATTGACCAAGGTTTATTCTATACACATTCTCAAAATTCGAAATTTATTGATTATTCAGATAGTGATTTTGGTGGAGATGTGGATGATAGAAAAAGTACTTCTGGTTATGCCTTTCATATTGGGTCAGCAGTAATTTCATGGTGATCAAAGAAGCAACAAATAGTTGCCCTTTCAACATGTGAGGCTGAGTATTTAGCTGCAACAGCAAGTTCATGTCAAACAATGTGGCTGAGATATATTTTAAGTGAGTTGGATCACGCGCAAGAAGACCTAACAAGAATATATGTTGATAACAAGTCTGCCATATCACTTGGAAAAAATCTAATGGCACACAGTCGAAGCAAACATATAAAATGTCATTTTATTTAGGAGTAGGTGAAAAACAAAATTGTGGAATTAGTGTTCTATAGAACAAAAGACCAATTGGTAGATATTTTTACAAAACCACTAAATAATGAAGTTTTCTGTAGATTACAGGAAAAACTTGGTATGCAAAGTTGGGTTTGAAGGGAAGTGTTAGAAAATACAAACCCTCCTTTATTATGGTTAATTATGTAGTTATGAAAAAAGATAAGGTTTGGGATGGACAAAAATATCTAGTGATGATGTGGAAATTTATCGATGAATTTAGAAGCTTATGGATGAAACTTATAGATAAGGATGAGTTACTTGATGAGTCAAAGAAGTGTCCAAATTGTATTTGAAATCTTATGGATAAGGATGAGTTAATTGATGTGTCAAAGAAGTGGCCAAATTGAATTTGAAATCTTATAGATAAGGATGAGTCAAAGAAGTAGTCAAATTGTATTTGAAGTCTTGAAGATAAGAATGAGTTAATTAATGTAAAAAGTAGCCAAATTGTATTTGAAGTCCTTTAACATGTCTATATATATGTATTCTTGTAACCATTTATATGCATGAGATGAAAAAATAAAGAGTATTTGAGAAAAGAAGTGTTTTGAGAGCTGTAGCTCTTTGTGAGAAAGAAAGATTGAGAGGAAAAGTGTGATAGCACTTAGAGAGAAATATTTGTATCTTGTATGTGTCCTTTGTACTCATAAACTTTGTTATCAATACAAATACATATTTTGTGAAAGTTTTTTTACTTGGAGCCCATCAAAGCTTCCAACAAAGTGGAAGGGCGACGATGAGTTAAGCAAAGAGGAAGAGCTTTTGTGGTTGGATTTGGCGATTGCATTTCTATGCTTCTTACTGCGAAATTCCTTCTCTACTTGCTCATCATCTGCCGCTTTCTTGTAGCTCTCGCAATAAGAGCAGAGTGTACGAGAGGTTTAATATTAGGACTATTAGGTTACTGATGTTTCTCTTCAAGAATCCCTACAATGTTTTGCGAATCGTGCAAGGCAGTAGTTGACGGTGCATCCTCGGAAGAACACGGCAGATGACAAACGTTGGTCGTGAGGGAAGCAGTTAGTGAATTGGTAGAGACATGAACAATATACATGGAGCACTTCTTTATTTGTAATATCATATATAAACAGTAGATAGGAATAAAGGATGCGCAGGGAAGAAGAAGGTAGTTTTGTTTGGTTTTTTAATATTTTAAAGACTTAATTCGTTTAATTGAAGTTAAGCAAGTTTAAATTCTTGATAAATTTGAAAAGGTGTTTTTTAATTGTTTCCAATGGTTAATTTTATTAGGAATGTTTTAGAAGTTAATTTAATTTTTCAAGATATTAAATTATTAAATTAAATTAATCATCAAATCAATTCTAAAATTAACATAATTATTTTCTTAATTTGATTAAGATTAATAATTATTTTGATTCTTAATTAATTTTAGAAAAGTAGTTTTTAAAATTAGAATTAATTAGTTTCAATTAGATTGAAATTAATTAATTAGTCTCCTTAAAATTAAGAAAAGTGTTTTATCAAATAATTAAAAAAGTCTTTTCTTAATTAAATTTACTTATTTCAATTTGATTGAGATAAATTAAATTTATAATTTTATTTTTTAGAGAATTATTATTTTATTTATTTAGACATTGTTTCTTTATTTCTAAATAATAACTTTCTTGATTTATTAGAAAGGATATTATCTTGATAAAATTTGAGAAATGTTTTCATTTATTTATCAAGGAAAAGGAGCTTTTCTAAATATTTTTAAAATAGTTTTCTAATTTATTAAAGAAAAGTGTTCTAATTTATTAAGAAATCAATCTCTAAATAATTAATATAAAAGACTTTCTAAATTTAATAGTTTTTTATTTAATTTTGGAAGAAGTTTGCTTTAATTTCAGAAAATAGTTTTCTAATTAAGAAAAAAATAATTTCCAATTAGGTTATAAATAGTTTTCTAATTGGATTAGAATATGTTACTTATATAATTTTGAAAAGAAGTTTTTCTAAATTATAATAAGTAAGAAGAATAATTTATTGAAAATTGTTTTCAATTAAATTATTATTAAAGGAGTCAAGAAAAATTGGAAATAGTTTTCAATTAGATTTGAAAATTGTTTTCAAATCAAATTAAATTTCTATTTGGAATAGGAATTTAATTTATTTAGGAAACAATAGTTTTAATCTAATTTAATTTTTCCAAGGAGTTGGAAATGCTATTTTAGATTATGAAGATCAATAACTAGAATCAAACGAAGCTTGATATTTTATACATATAATTTGATTATGAGTGCATAAGATCCATACTTTATTTCTATGTTTGATATATATGTATACTGGATGCATGATTGTATGTTTTATATGCGTAATATTTTACATGCAATTTTATGTTTGATGAGACGAATAAAATTAAGTCCCTTGTTAAAATATTAAGTACACATTGACAACGTGATTATTGCCTTCCATTGTTATAAGAATAAATAAGAGTTTTGTTTATTGTAGGCTTATTAAGCAAACTCAATGTCGTTTTAACCCGAACATGTTTAGTCTTATAATAGTAGGTTCTACTTAACTAAATTTTTGTGATTTGGATGAGCAAACTCATGATCACATGAATTTAGAGGCAAGGTTAGAAATAACATATTAGATAAGTTTTGGTAAGAGTTGTCACATAATGGATCTAGCAGTCATATGAGATGTGATTGATAAAGTTGTTATCTACCTAGTTTAAGTCTAATTGGTTTGTTGAGCAAACTCAAGTTCAACTATAATTGAATGGGATCCTAGCCTATTAGACATATTAGAGTAATCTTTTCGAATAGTAATGAAGGCTATTATTTCGAATAAAATAGTGGGAGTAACCAAATGCATGATTAATGTCCTAATCTTATTTAGTAGTTATGGCATATAATTGATTACTTACTTTTCTTATATTTGTATTTTGTTCTTAGTGAAACTTACCTTGTTTAGTATATTTGATGCTAAGTTAGTGAACCCAAGTTCTTAGACATAGGATATGTTTGAGAAAAGTTCTCAAAAGTTAGATAGAAAATTGTAT
>JANVCQ010635099.1:0-16416 GCA_025531925.1 Erythroxylum plowmanianum | reverse complement strand
TAGGAATCATAACAAATCCTTATCCTAATGGGTATATGACAACATAACATATCCTTATGGATTTAATCCTTTATTAAGAATAGTAACAAAAATAACCAATAACATTTAACCGTATCAGTAGCTTCTTTGTGCAATTTGCACCACTTGAAGATCATATATGCTGTATTAAATTACAATTGGCCTGGGGGCATCAATATGTCCAAAGGAGAAGAGTTGAGAAGTGTCCTTGTCATAAATTAGTCTGTGTGTGTAGTGCTGCCTGGAATACTTCACATAGGTTCTGATTGTGTGGTTGAACTGCTTCAGCAATTACTTCTACATTTCACATTCCATATCATTTCAAGTTCCAGGGCAAACAGCTCAGGCTTCTTGCATACAGTATCTTGAGAATCGAAATATCTGTATTTAAAAGCTGTTCCATCCTAATGCATCAAAAGTAGTAATATATGAAAGAAAGAATTGTCAGTATGTAATATGATCATGCTACAGCATCGGCCTGCCTTCTGGTCAATCGTGCATACAAGCCATCCTGATGGAGTAGCTCCCGGTGACCACCCATCTATGTCAACAGAAACGAAAATATGAATGTAGCTTGGTTCTGAAATTACATAAAGAGCTTGCAAAACATACCATAATAGCTTTCAGGATATGTACATTGGCTAATTATCTCATCCTTGATAATTTAAGGAAACTTGGCAATTCCGCTTTAGCAAAATTGTTTGTTTGCATGGTAAATGCAGTATATGGGTAATGCAAGAAAATAGTACCATATGATCTTTGTACCCCAATATCTTACAAAGAACCTATATATAACACTTGACCCTCCTAAAATAAAACAATATGATCTTCTCGGAGTACCAACCTCAACTATTTTACCATCACTCATCACCACTATCCGGTCAGCAGCTTGAATTGTGGAGAGCCTGCAGAGAGATAATCATCAATATTCCACCCACAATTTTACCACTTGAAGCATAGTGTAGAAGACTACCTGTGTGCAATTACTACCACAGTTCTCCTTGATGTTGTCTCACTTCTGACAGCACGAAGAACACCCTAATTCGATCACAAAAAATCAAGTCAAGACTCTAATCCTCCCATTCATCAACTTCCTGAATTCAACATCTTCCCTGAGGAGAAAAGGAAAAAAAACCCCAAAGTGATGGCATATGATTGTCAAAAAGTGGTTACCTTAACATTGTGTTCACTTTCTGCATCCAGCGCACTGGTGGCTTCATCAAGGATCAAAATGGCAGGGTCCCTAAGAATGGCTCTAGCAATGGCAATTCGCTGCTTCTGACCTCCACTAAGCAAATCATCATCAACAAGGGTCTTGTAACCATTGGGAAGAGATGTGATGAAGCCATGAGCATAGGCCTGCTTGGCAGCCCACTCAACTTCTTCCTCTGTTGCATCTCGTGGACAACCATATCTGATATTGGAACTAATATCCATGCGGAAAAGTTTTGGTTCCTGTTCAAGAGTTTCCCTATAAGGAGGTAGCCCTCTGGATATACTAAAATCTATATCACTAAAAGTAGATGGGCAACCTGTCCCACATATCCAATTCTTTCTCTGAGCCATTTGATGTCCAAATCTCCAAGTGAAAAGCCATCGACTAAAATCTGCAATTAATTAAACTTAGATTAAGTAATAAGCAACCACAGAATGACAATTACTGAAAGGTAGCAACAACTGTGGAGCTACCCTCTTATCAAACACTGGTTTTCATTCTCCAAAACAAAAGCCATTAATCAACAGTACAAATTAGGAAATTTTACTGATTCCATCTCAAAATAGATTAGGATTGTCAAAGTCCAAAGAACAACTAAAGGACAGCCTAAATTTACCTGTCCATTTGATGGCTCATAAAGGTGGAGCAGTAGATTGACCAGGGTGCTCTTCCCACTGCCACTAAGACCAACCTAACCAAGATTAATAATAAATAATAAATCATTCAGATCTTGCCGTATAACAACGATGAATAGGAAGATAGTTCACTTACAATTGCAACCACTTCCCCAGGATTTACCAAAAGGTTCACATGTTGCAGTACAGGTACCTGCAAATCATATTAAGTCAAGATCGAGATAACTGCAGACTTTTATATGAAAATTCGGCCTATTGAGAACATCAAAAGAAAGAATGAAGTTTCTATCTTGAAATTTGGAAAAACCATAACATCTCCTACTAGATTTTATTGCCTCTATAAGAGTGTTGCACTCTCACGAAGAAATCTGCAAATATTTACTGACCTGGGGACCAGGAACTAGTATAACAACCACATGCACAAGTGTATAATTCAAACGGATTTCCCATACTTTAGAGCATAAAAGTGAAAGTTAAAAGAAATTGACAGGTATGTGATCAGGATGTAGGTGCTGTATGGTTAATGGTAGAGAGGAAAAAGCATACCGTTGCTCTTGAAGGATAATAAAAAGACACATCCACAAACTCTATTTTTCCCATCAGCTTTTGTAATTTTAACCCTGAATAGCAGTAATATCCACCATTACCAAAGATAAGAATCGTCACTCGAAGAAATGTATTATTGAGAAAAAGGACTTGCACCAAAGTGCTTTCTGCAATTCAAATTTGTATTCAATATATATTTGACTCTTCCTGAAAAGAATAGCAAAAGTATCTTGATGTGCAGATCACTAGGCAGATTTTATAGCAAAGATTCAATTCATAGGTCCATCAAAGTTACCACTTAGAAAACCATTAAACCATAACAATACCATTGCGGTCGTCATTTAATACGTATGTGCTTTTGAAATTGTTCTCCATTAAAAATTCTAAAAGATCAAGCAGTCATTGGTTAACATGAGATTGCATGTGCATTTTAAGCTGCAACAACCCCCAATCTCCAAGTACAGAGTGCAGGCACAACCCACCAACATAAAAAGAAATAACTCAAATAAAAGGCAACAAATATGTCTGGCACTCTGCAGTTAACAAGCTTGCCTTTTGATACAAATTGGTCACTTGGCAAGAGATCCATCAATTGGAAGACCTTTTCACTTGCCCCAACAGATTGCATCAAAGATGATAAATTATCTCCTACCCACCATGTAGAGTATATCAGCCATTCACTATACAATATAAATTTCGTAAGTTGCTCAGCTGTGATATGACCAGCCAGAATAGACATTCCTCCTACTACCACAGCAATGACCTTAAAAAAGATGCAAATTCCAAGTAAGTTGAAGTCAATCTAGACCATAAATGTTTTGCAAACAAAAGAAAAAAATCTTAATAGAAAAGTGAATAGTCATTGTAAGAGCCATATAATGTAGTATCCAAATCCAGGAAAGATTACCCGAAGAAGGCTCATAATTGGTTGATATTTCATAGTATCAAATGTTGTTAAGGGCAAAGAACAAAATTCGCTAACCGTTTCACATTAAATAATGAATGAAATTGCCATTACAACCAGTTTTTTTGTAAACTCAAGCTCAAATTAATACCTTTCTATAACCCTGACCTATTACTCTCCACCTTGTAGAAGTGAGTGATTGCATAACCACTTAGTTTCTACCAAAGAATAAAAATGACAAGTTGTTTCTATACTACACCATTTTATAAGTAGATATTTTTGTAAGCCCAGCAATAGCTTTCTAACTCTTGAGTAAGGATCCAGTTTCATACTTGGCTTAAGTCTAGGTCTGCATCACCTTGCCATAATTAATTTGATACAACTAATGGCAGTGGGGGAAAGACAATTATCCAAAAACAAAATACAGTATGTCCAAGTGCATAGAATTACAGGTTGCTAATGTCCCCTGATTGACTAGCATTTACTTCACAAAAGGATGTGTTCGTGCCAAACCAGTACAATTTAAAGCTACACCCAGTTAAAATTAAACTTGTGATGAAGACAAAGTCAAGAAGCGCCATGTGAAGACAAAGTCAAGAAGCGCCATGTTTATTGAGTCTGATAAATCATAAGAAATATCAATCAAATGTTGAGTAGTTATTCAATTAAAAAATATAGAAAGATTTTGTCGCAAATAACAGTTCAAGATTCGAAACTCAATAACAGGGGCTCCACCTGAGTGGAATGATAAAGTGTGTTGAAGCTCCAATTCCAGAATCCATATGCAACACTTTGCCGCAGGCTTATATCAGCTAATTTCTCTAGCCACAACTTGTACCTGTAAGGCAAAGAGATATACCCATCCTCCTATCAGAACATATATATTACCGCAGATAGGTATCCTGCTGGAATTTGTTTCACTTAAATTTCAAATTTTATTACCAAAATAAGAATACCTGTAGAACTTCATAATAGCACAATATTCTAGGGATATTTTTACCTTCCAACTTCTAATTTTTCTGTTCCATATATTCGGACTGTTCTCATCAAAGAGAATGTCTCTTGTGCCACCTGCATTTAGATGATACAAAATTCAGTCAAAACCAGAGTCAGATACCTTCATCTTTAACTTCTGTAAAGGCTTCTCATCTTACTTGATTAGCAGAAGCAGTAAACTCTTGTATCAACTTGGCCGCCTTTTTCTGGTACCTAACCAGAAACAGTAGTTGCAGTGGTGATTGGCAGTGTTTGGATACAATTCAAAACAATAGTTGAAGTAACAACCAGCACTGTCTGGATACAGTTCCAGAAAACAAGACTTAATACAAACTTTAAATTTGTGAACATGCATTTAAAATGTGCATGTTGAATATAATGTCCTTTTAGAATCGTTCCACCTGATGGTTTTCCTCAAAATACAAGCCATGTTCTACTAGAGATACAATTACTATTCAAACTTCTTCCATTTCTCAGATAGAACTTATGTAAACTATATTACATGGGAACAAATGCCTTGTGGACATTTTTGTCCCAGTGAGATCATTTCTTGTCTTCTAGAGATAACGAGAAAAATACTGTATTAACCTTCCAAAAACCACATATTAGGTTTATATCCCTAGTTTACGAAAGGGAGATAAATACAGTAAAAGTATTCTCAAATTTTAAAAATCTTACATGCCATAGATCAGCATCACGGCAGCTAAGGCTGAACATATCACCAAAGTACATAGACCAAGTGGCCATGATAAAATGAGCAAGTAAATCAAAGCACCTGTACCCTAAAAGACCATCAGAGGACAAGATAAATTTATTGTTATAGAAGAGAAGAAACAGTTACTAGTAACTGGAAGGTCGCCAGTTCCAACCTGTACAACATTCCGAAGAATCAAATTAAGATCATTCCCGATAACCCGTGACACTTGTTGACAATCTGAACCAAGCCTACTAGTCAAATCACCAACCGTTTCAGTGTCAAAAAATGATATATCCTGCATAAATTTGCCACCACATTAAGTTCAAACAAAAGTATTTCTTAAACTAAAAAACATATGTTACACCGGACTTCATGCAAGTAGCAGCTTAACGATCAGAAAATGTTGGACCTGAAAAAGAAGAGTAGAATATAGTGTTTCTCTCATTCGTTTCACCTACACAGTTATCAGAACTCAGTCAGCATAAAAGCCGTGCTCCGCCAACGAAAGAAGTTAACCATAAGAGAGCCACTCACAAGAATCATGTTAGCGATGCCAAAACAGCAACCTCGTAGTCCACTGAAGTTCAGAAAAAACACAGTATAGTGTCAACTGCTCTGTCGCAAGGTTCACAAAAGGCTCAAATTCCTTATAAAGAATGTAAAAAGATTTCATTTTGAAGACCAATATCAAAAAAAAAAAAAACAGCAGACCATTATATGAAGTTGCTAGCTTTTAGCCAGATGACTTGTCAATCAGTAGAAAATGCTAACAATTTTCATATAATTTCTTAGAAAATAGAGTTCTAATTTCTTGCATCAGAGAATAGAGAATTTGAGAATCTAATTTCTTAGAAAATAGAGTTCTAATTTCTTGCACTAATGCCCACTCAGAACTACAAAACGAGCAAAAAGCAGTATGTTTGTAGACTTCAGGTTACAGAAAAAAAAGGACTTCCGATCATACAAGATTTTGACCTGCATATTCCCGACGTAACACATAGCAAAACCAATAGACGCACGTTTCGGTGGAACACTGCAATTTCAGAGCTTTTAGCCGAAAAGATTGATGCTGTCAAGTAATGTGGTATTGATATCTCTGAAAGCTGAGACAATCACCATAAACCACCAGTTAGTCAATGAAGTTATTTCCGAAAGCCAATTTAAATGGCTTCGCCTATTCAGAAATTGAAAAAAAAAATTGAAAACCAACATACAGCAGCGATAATCAAAGCAGAGAATGCAGCGAAAATGACCCAACTATCTTGCGCCACCAACCGCCACATGCGGCTGAGCGCGCTCCATATGGTCACCGGTTTGGCCAAGAACTTAACCTCCAAGTCATCAGATAAGCTCCACCAGCTTCCACCAGGGAAAATCGACGGCAGAAATTCAATAAACTTGCGAATCCTCCCATGCAACTCTACATTACCGTCATCTCTCTCTTCTTCGTCGAGCTCCTCCACATCTACACCATCCTTCTCCACAGAGTATCCATTCATATAAGCAGAAGAATTCAACGGGTAGTAGAAACGAGAACGATTAGCTTTCATAAGAGGATAGAACCGCAGCCGGTTATCGGACGGGAAGCGAACGGTTGCCGAGTTCAACTTTTCGGCCGCGGATGGTCGTCGGCGCTGATGCGGCTTAGAGAGAAAGCGAGGTAGCGAGCTGCACAGCAGGAGAGCCATGGAAAAGAAGCGAAAGAAGGTTGTAGAAACCACCGTCAAAGGTGTGTCCAGGCGGCAGAGGGAAAATGAAACGGACTTGAAGGAGAGCGCCACCGCCGTATAAAATTTCTTCACCTTGCTCTCCAAAAATGGCTTCAAATTACACTGGGACGCAGAAAGGACTGAATGTTCGTTTTGGGAACATCTCCTGACCGTTGGATGCTCCTCACAGAGAAGGTAGTGACGTGTTTGACGAAGAGACATAAAATCGGATCGCCGATACCGTGAGCTGACTCGCAAGCTGACGCTACACGGCTCTAATTCCATGTAGCGCCAGATTCATAACTTTTTTCACGAAATTGCCACAGTCATTTTTTGCCATTTCCCTGTTAACATAGGGACATATCGGTCTTTATGAAGTTAAATATCTAACAACATTATAGATCAAGTGCACCTCCGCGAAGCAACTAAATCTCTCTTACTTCGTCTACTTCAATTTTGAGTTTGCCATGGCTGTGATGCTAGGGAACTTAGCTCTTTTTTTGGACGGAGCCTCGCCACGAGCCGTCTTGCTGGAGAGGAAGGTTAGGCCGGTGGCGCTGGACTTGGTTTTGAATTTGTACAAGAGAGAGGCTAGCGCATATGGTTCTTTGGGAGTTAAAGGAATGGACGGGGACAGTGAAGGGAGGAACCAGAGAACTGTAGCGAGAGGGAAAGCGAATTCGAAAATGAACGGAGTGGATTTTGACAGCGATGAGGAGAATGGAGACGGTGAGGAGGAGGGGGAGGAGTTGGATTGGGAGAAGGAGATGAGGAGGAGGCTGAAGGAGATTGAGGAGATGAAAGAGTTGGAGAGGAAGGCTGAGGAGTTGCAGAATATAGTGGAGGAAGAGAGTGAAGGTGAGGAGAGGGAAGAGAGTGAAGAAGAGAAGAGAATGAGAGTGAGAAAAGAGCTTGAAAAGGTTTCTTTTTTTTATCTCCAAGTTATGAACTATTGGTGAATTGAACGTTTTCTAGGGATTAGATTGTATTCAAGAGTAAATTTTGGGAGCTTATTTGATCATTTTACCATTTCTTTTGTTGGTTTACGTCGGAGCAGGTAGCACAGGAGCAGGCAGAGAGGAGAGCAACAGCTGAATTGATGTTTGAATTGGGACAAAAGGCTTATGGAAAGGGCATGTATGGAAGGGCCATCGAGTTTCTTGAAGGTGCCCTCACCATCATTCCTAGGCCTACATTGTTTGGCGGTGAGGTTGGTGTTTCTGAATTATGAATGAATATATTGGAACGGTTTGTTATGTGGATTGGACATGCTTTCATTGCCAAGTAATGGAAAAGCTATATATTTTCTTTTTATGGTTTTCTGCTTCAGATTCAAATATGGCTGGCGATGGCATACGAGGCTAAAAACCGCCATGCAGACTGCATAGCTCTCTACCAGCAGCTGGAAAAGAAGCACCCTAGTGTCAGCATCAGACGGCAAGCTGCTGAGCTCCGCTATATCTTGCAAGCACCTAAACTGAAGATAAGCCAGGAGGAGATGGTTACCATTCCATTGATTGGTTCAAGTTATGACAGGTAAAATTTGGTGATTATACTTTAGAAATCTATGCTTTGTACCTTGATGGGCCTTGATACCTGTTGAGTATTAACTTGGTTGCTCCAGCAAATCTTTTCAAGTTGGAAATACATCCCGTTTATCCCAATTTGCAGCAATTATCATGATTCCGTTATTAAATAATGCTGCTGTTGTTGAGAATAATACTGATGTTTGATCCAAATGATAGATTTTTATGTTAGCTAGCATAGATAGAACCACGAGCAACATTTACCTAATTTTCTTGTTTCACTGCCCTGATCTGTACTTGTGCAACTCATTATTAAACGCAATCCTGGCAAATGCATGTGGTTACATGATGCTCCTAAGCATGCCTGAACATTTTCTGGAGAAATGGTTACCTGCAATACAATGAATACTAAGGGCTTGTTCTGTTCGGTCTCAAATTCTCAATATCAAGTCTTGAATTTATGCTTTTGTATATCAGATTTTATCCTGCCCTTTTTTTGAGTTAGTATCTAATCTTGCCTTTTGCAATTAGTTTTTTTTCTTTTTGTCATTACATACTCAACATGACTTGGCTTGTTTTTATCAAACATTTTCCGTGTTAATTTGGCGATGTTGTGTGATATATAATATCTCCCAAGCTTGTAATTCATATGAGAGAGTTCTACTATACTAAGTGGACCAAGACTTTTATTGTTAGGTTATCGCGTGTGATGTGTTGTAGAAGTTGCAACCATATCACATTATTGACGTCAGAAAATTGATGTTAGGTTTAGAACTAGAAATTGTGTGATTTTGATTTCTGATGTGAGCAGTTTGAATATTTTTGATAATAATAAGTTTGAGTTCTTTTAGATGAAATTCCCAGATCCTTGCATTATTTCTCAGATAACTACTTGAAGTAGTTATATTCTCTTAAAGTTGATTAGCCTTTGAAGTGTGTAGTTTCATGGTGGCGTTAGATATTTGGACGCTGCAAATATATCGACAACTTGGATCATTTTAGGCATTAGCAAAAACTTGACAAGTGATGACTTTGTGGTTATTTCAGCTATGCAGCATCATGGACTGATAAGTACAAGGACAAGGATCAAATGAAAAGTGGTTCTACAACAAACCAGCTTCCGTCCTCAAGAGACTACTTAGCAGACTTCTTGGTGTGGCGTCCACCAGTTGGATTGGAGAAGAGCCAAACCTTTTGGATAGCTTTGACATTCTGGTTCGGTTTGGTTGGTGCAGCCCTCCTTCTACAAAGATGAAAATTGTATACAAAGAAGTATAGTCTAATTGGTTGCTACGAGTTCATTTGGCTATTCACACATGTTCATGTGTAACTTTTAACATTATTGCTCGTGTAAAGTAGAAAAAATACGTTGACTTTAGTACTAGAGCTCTCCTTCCCGTTTCATTTTCTCCTCCGTGCCCTGAAGTTAGTAGCACTAACAAAATTTTGACCCCATGGTACCTAACTGACATATTGGTTTGGTATGCCAATTGATTTGTGAAACACTCGAGCAGCCAAAACTATGCCATTTGCACGTTTGAATACACACATAAAACTGTGGAATGATGGCACAGGTAATGTAATTGTCGGACTGCAAATTCCATTTTAATTCTAAAGCTTTGAAACCAGAAATGCAAACTCAATTTCTTTTTTTTTTTACTTGCCAGAAAATATAAAAATGGGCCCAAAAGATGGATCCATAGGAACTTAGCACCGCTCGAAGCCTTACTTCTGACACATCTTCGGCTAGCTAGATTCCGCAACTATCCTTAAAACCTGTAAAACAATCCCAAAACCCTAGAGGACAAAACCGTCTTAAACTCATTTCTCCCTCTTAATAAAACCCGCCAAGCCATATTTCCTACGTCAGCCGCCGCTCTCCGGAACCATCAACTTCTCCTGCCAAAATGACGACCCGATTCAAGAAGAACCGCAAGAAGAGGGGCCATGTGAGCGCGGGCCACGGCCGAATCGGTAAGCACCGCAAGCACCCGGGAGGCCGAGGAAACGCCGGAGGCATGCACCACCACCGAATCCTCTTCGACAAGTACCATCCTGGGTATTTCGGGAAAGTGGGTATGCGATACTTCCACAAGCTTCGCAACAAGTTCTACTGCCCAATCGTCAACATTGATAAGCTATGGTCCATGATTCCTCAAGACGTGAAGGACAAAGCCACCAAGGACAACGTTCCTTTGGTTGACGTGACTCAATTTGGATACTTTAAGGTTCTTGGTAAGGGGGTTTTGCCTCAGAATCAGCCCATTGTTGTGAAAGCTAAGCTTCTGTCTAAGATTGCTGAGAAGAAGATTAAGGAGGCTGGTGGCGCCGTTGTGCTTACTGCCTAGGTTAAAAATAAACAATTTTGTTGTGTTTTCTGGATTAGATGTTGGGATGTTTTTGATTTGTTTATGACTCACTTTAATCTTCACTGTTATATTGTGGGTTCTAGTTGGAGATTTTGGTTTCAATACTATGCAATGCAGGCTTATGTTTGGATCTGAAATTCTGAATTGATGGGTTATGATGTTTGTTTTGAGTTTTATTTTGATTTCCTTTTTGCTCTGGGTTTTTATTAATGGTCAGAAAATATGTTAATGTGTCTTTCTTTCGTATCGAGGGAAGTCTTCAATGGCTGCTCTTGACAAGGAACTCTTGTGTTCTGGTAGGGGACTGCGATATCTTATGTATCCCAAGTTCTTTGTTTTAATCAGTAAGTTTTCTTAGAGACACAGGTGTCTTGGGTTAAGAGTTACCTGTGCTCTTTTATGCTAACTGAAAAAATGGGTTATTCGGGTAAAATCATAAAGAAAAGGGTACTCGCAATATTCAATTGGCTATACAGTCACAATATTCAATTGGCAATACAGTCATGATTTAGTTACGAAGTCACTTATTCAAACTTCCACACTCTAATGAACTTGCTATTATGCGTTGTGATGACTTTCTTCATTCCAACAGCCAAGCTCGTGATGGGAGGTCTATACCTTCGATGAATTTTGTCAATGTCCTCATATTTGGACAGCTCTCTGCCACTCACTCTTTCTATCATCACTCTGCCTCTATCTACACATGAGGTATTGTAATCCAAAACATAGCTTGAAAGAACTTCCCCAGTGTTCTGGTCCTGGACACGTAAGATACCATCTAATCCACCAACTAATAATGTAGACACGTCATGATGAAGATGTTGCATAGAGTACACCACATTTGGACTAACTCGTCTTTCCCATAGTCGTCGCATAGTCCTTCAAGGCAGTAAAGCTAAACAATAAATTGCCTTCAAGAGGGAAGTTAAATACTTTTGACTCTAACTTAGAGAAGAAGAAAGTGACCGTAACAGCAAAATTCATCTCTTAATTAGTTCCCCATCTATACGCTTACTTAAACTTCACAGATTTCAAAGCATCCCAAAAGCAAATGTGCTAGGAGTAGCACGCAAAGAGGGGTAATGGAACGTAAAGATCCCAGACCACCACCATGTACAAAAGATTAATAAAACAGGCATCATAGGTTATCACTACGACTTGACTTAGCTAATCAGATTCAACTTTTGATTCATGGTTTATTGCCTGCTAATTATTTACGGATAATTAGAAATCAAAATGTATAGTAGTACTTTAGATACCTAAGGTCCCAACAAGAAGTACATCCAGCAGTTGTCCCCGCAAATACTAGACGAGAAGATGGATTGAAGCACAAAGCCTTTATACCTGTAAAAAGAAGCAACTCCAAATTATACATAATCGTTCCCCTGCTTATGGCAAGGAGAATATCTAGTGGTCAGTTCTTCATAATTCACAAAGGTGGAATAGACATTCCCTTTGGTTTCCGTAGATATGACAAGGGGTAACCAAACAGTGACAAAAGATGAAATATTGACGAGACAGAGATAAACGGCGCCTAGTAATTTACTGAATGAGAAGAAAGGACATTTATGAAGCTCAAACCTAAGAAGTGATAGGTATGCAGCTATAATCAGAAATTATAGGGATGAACCTTTGTAATCAGTGGCTCTGAGTGTGGCTACCCGGTGATCAGACGAAAGACTTGATACTGTTATCCTCCCTAGAGAAGAACCACAAAGAACCAACTGATCCTCGCTAAAACAAATGCGAGTAACTGCCTCAGAATGCATCCTGTAATAGGAAACACAATTATGAATATTCAAATCACCATCCAAGGGCATCACACAAATCCGAGAAATCTTTACTGACATATTGACACCAAAATGTTAACATGGTCTGAGTTTCAGTTTTATGCAAATCAATTTTTCTTAAATGTACTCAACGAATCTTACCTAATGATTTGCGAGCATCTTTTACTGTACATGTCAAATACACGAGCTGTCCCATCCTCACATCCAACTACAGCATCTGGATCAAAGTAACTTGAGGAGAGAATGAATTAGTTGAAAGAAATAAATAAATGAAAAGAAAGTAAAAAAGAAATATAAAGCATTGGAGCACAGAGGATGAGGTGGATTATTATTAGGCAAAACTAAAATTTGATAGAGACAGATTGTAGAGCTGCATCTTAAAGCTTCCAATCTTTTAACATAATTGAAGTTAATGTACAGCGACATTAAACGACATGATCAAATATAAGTTAATTTACCGCATGCATAGACCCTTGTTGAATGTGCTTTCCCGTTCAGGAAATAGATTTCTCCGTCCATTGCGCCTCCAAATACATATCTGAGTGCCAACCAAACCCACAATCTACAAGCAGATACTGAATAAGGTAGGAAATATTAAATCCAGTCGATAAAAGCCCAAAGTATATGCCATCTCTCATCATAAAAGTAATGATTCTTGTCCAGTTATGTTACTTAACTAGAGAAGTGTAAGAGCATTACAAAGATGATGTACAACAAGTGCATCATAGGATGCGGTAGCAGTGAAAGATCTAATTTGTGTAAGCCTCACTATAGGAATTGAAAATAAGAAATAAATGTTAATGTGTTGTTTGACAGAGGCATTTTTCTTAAGCTATACCCATTAAGGAAACAGTAATAACTTCAATGGATTCACGCACTATAAAATTCGTTGCAATTTTCACCGATGCATTATAATTAAACACAGCAGATATGCAGATGATAAAGCATACCTTGCTCTCATCAAAATCGAAGTCATAAAGAGATGCTCCATTTGGAATAGCATATTCTCCTACGCAATTGTAGCTGTCTAGGGACCAGAGACGCATAACCTGGAATAATTTCATTCAAAATTTAAGTGACCTAGCGGGAAGCAGATAACATGATACCAACAATTATCAAAACAAAGTAGAGTTATCATTTGGGTATTAACTCAGAGTAGACTGTCTAAAGAACGGATCGTACCTTGTCACCAACTCCACTGAGAATCAACCCCATCTTTACCCGGCACTGCTCAGCCCTAGGATAAAGCCCCACATTTTTTTCAAATCGTGCTTTAACAAGATATCAAAACAAACAAAAAGAAAAAAGGCTATTTACCTATAGGAATGGCCTTTCCACTGGTCCACAAAAACAGGGCCTTTGAGAAGAGAAGATCTGTGGTGCTCCATTGCCAGTTCCTCCAAGCACGTGTTCAGTGACTCCTCGGACCAATCAATCCTGCTGGTTCTCTTTTTCGAGCAGAGCTCTTGCAGTAACTTTGACCTCAAAATAAACGCATGCCTTCAACACAAGTCATGGATAACCATTAAAGCAAGCAAATTGTTTCTAGAGAAAATAAATTGGCCCTTTTGTGGGTTCATTTGACTGAAGGAAACAGTACCATGATTTGCAAACGACGGAACAGCGAACGACATCGAAGAGTCCGAGATAAGAAAAGATTATGCAAATAATATCGTCATCCAGAGACTGGATGCTCGTTGGAGCTCTCCCCGGGCTCTTCTTCGACGGCGACGGAACAGAAATACGCTCCATCAGATCGACTCTTTTCCAACTGAAGTGGCGACTAGATAAGGAATGAGAAACTTATAGAGACGGAGAGGAGTCGAGCGGTCGAAGAACAAAATAACATCAATTGTGAAGTACTGTACCTCTTGCTAAACCGACAGCAATTTTGTTTATCCCCAACCCATTCGACCAACGCTACCGGTCGTGGCATGGACCGTATGGCAAGGTTATCATTTTCATTCTTAAAATAATTATAATTTTTATATGAAATATATCTCTAAAAATCATAATAATATACATTTTAAATAATAATTATCTCTTTTTTAATAATCTTACTTTTCATATATTTTATACATAAAAATGACTATAATTAATATAGGAAAAGATGATTCAATTATTATACAAATATAAATTTAAAAATAACATAAAGTACTTAAAATTTTACGATTTATATCTTATAATAAAGAATAATTACATCAAAAAACATAAATTATACAAATATAAATCTAAAAATAATGTAAGAATAATTACATCAAAAACACCATAAATTATACAGATATAAATATAAAAATAATACAAAATACTTAAAATTTTACAATTTATATCATATAATAAAGAATAATTACATCAAAAACACCATTATGACTATGACTCCACTGAAAAACAAAACCAAATAAAAGCAAAACTTAAAATAAAAGCACTTAGATTTAAAAGTTTTATATTGATATTGCATATATAATTTAGCATAAATATCAAATACAAGTCAAATTAAAAGAAAAATAAAAACTTATAACTTCATTCAACAAAATTCTCGCTTAAATCATATCAACCCTAATTTTTATGTGCAACAAAATCATTTTCACTGAGAGGAGTCTTATCATCACAAAATCGTTGCATTAAATAATATGTCAATATTTTTTATTTAAAATTATCTTTCATATCACTATTATCTTTGAAACTTTATTCCTTAAGAACTCAATCCGCTAAAAGATTGATATGGTCAAGACAAATTGGATTTATAGAACTATTTGTTTTATAAAAGGTTCTAGTAAACACATGAAATTAAATTAATAAGAAATTATATTCAACTTAATAATGATAATGACATATCTTTCTTGAAGCTTTAAATTATATCCAACAAAGATCAAATTATTTAACCTTTTGTATTCCAATTCATTTATTCTCTTAGAATGGATGAATTCAAATGTTTCAATTCCTTTCATACTCAGATGCACTTACACATTGACTCAAAATTTGAATTGCATTCTTTTGCAATTATGGACACCACTTTCTAATTTGTCCTACAAAACAATTGTAAGACAACAAAACAACCTTATAAATAAAAAGTTAATGATTAATTTCAAACAAGTAATAAAAGTGAAAATATATACATGGAGTTTTTTTTTAATCGAATTGCAACAGGCATCTTAAAATAATCGTACACACCCTTGTATACCTCTATCTGTGAGTTAAGAAGATCTTGTATCATCGCATGTGCAACAATTGATGTGATAATTAATAGCATTCCCCTATTAACTATAACTTTTTTTGTAAAATTTAGTCTAAAATAGATATTATGATTTTAAAACACCCCAGTAGCAAATAATAAAGACTACAATTGCCTTTCTCATCTTTCATTAATGATTGAGAGATACAAAGAAGGTATATTTTTCATTTTGGCCTTGATTACTTTCTTCGTCCTCTTTATGACCTCATAAAAATAACTCATTATTGTCTTCTCATCACTATCAGTCAGACGAAGGACTCTCACCAAAGACTTGTAAAATCAAATGACAAATTGACATTGGAACCAAAGCTCATGATCTTCAAGTATAATTCTAGAAACCACCATTCCAATATTAGACATGGCATATTGAGATGTAATCCACTTATCATTTGCAAACATTTGTCTTAACTCCTTCTTTATAAGAAAAAAGCACTGGACAACAATAATAACAATAACACTGAAGTAATAAGAAATGTGTTACAAATCTTGTAATGATAGGATGACACAATTCTTACAATTGGTGAAAACATTTCTCATAAAATTTAGAATTCATACATGATTAAAAATGAATGTGGTCACTTTTCTTGCTTTTTTGCATAGTTTCATTAATGAAAGGAAAGTATGTAACACCCCACTCCCACATGACCCGAATTCGACATCGACGGTGATATCCGAGTCCATGCCTTGTGAAGGTGACGTGCTACAACACTCAGTCAAAACCCAATTTCAAATTTCTTTTTGAAATACACATATGCACAATGCGGAAACAATGAACATA
>JANVCQ010634777.1:0-16417 GCA_025531925.1 Erythroxylum plowmanianum | reverse complement strand
GTTCACTCTTCAATTTTCGTTTTGGTTAGAAACGGGTAAAGCAGGAACTGGGCGGAGATACATGTACAGGAGGGTTGCTTTTATGTAATCCATCAGATGATTACATTATGCTGAGAGACTTTACATATATGGATTCAAGTTTTCAGTTTCAGAGAAACTGCCAGGCCGGTGAGTCTTCTTTTCTCATGTGTCTTCTCTCTTTTCGCATCTATATCTATATTGAAGAACAGATCTGATGAGCATAGAGAGGAACTGGTGAAAAGATGGCGATGCCATTCCAAATCTTTTTTGGGATTATTTCTGTATTGCATCAATACAACAAATACAAAGCTGCTCCTCCACATATTACATAGCACCTAGAATATTTTCACCAAAAAAGACCCAACTTAATAAAGAACTGTCCACCTTTCCCTATCACTGCATTGAACAATACAAAAGACAACTATAATACAGATGCGGCAATGGAATTTGCCGCCGAGGGCCGTGTCACAATGGCCCTCTTACCCCTCCTACTACCTACCTATGTCCCCCTTACCTCTCCAAGATTCCTCCTCTCTGCCCATACTCCCACTACTGTGACCTCCATACTGGTCGGCTTTCGCAAAGTGCATCTTAATGGCTGCAACCGGATCCGTAACATTTGTGCATGGGCCCCCAACAAGAATCCCTCCTCTTCCCACTACATTCATCCCTGCCACACTCCTTCCTGGCTGCTGTAAGTTTGAGATTGCTTCAAACCCATTCAATTTTTGCATCTCTGAATATATGTCCTGTCGGTGTTTCACATCCATTGTGAATGGCTGAACTTTGGGACCATCATGCCTTTGATACATCTGATAATCTACAACTCCATTGCTCCCACCTACCTCTCTTGCAGAAAAAAGGGACATGTGATCGCTGTTAAATGGCTGGTGGTCCACTTTCGACGAGGAAACATGAAATTTATCAAAAGCATCAGGATACTTGGCTAATAAAATGGCAGAATCAGGTATAGATGGAAACCCTGTCTGTATTCTACTCCCGTCCCAAAAACCGTAACTCCTCATGGGACCATTATCGAGCCCACAACTATAACTGTTTTCCTGATCTTGCTTCAAAAAGGTTGTATCACTGGCTTGTGTGCTATCATGGCCAGAAAATTTGAAAACGGATACCTTGCTATTTAACTTTGAATTAGGGGCTCCTCTCCCCTCATTCTCATTGCTACCAGAGTTCTGATCCTGCAAAGGTGACGGATTACTGAGGACTTTACCAAACAATACCACCTCACCATTCCTGTGATGCTTTTCACCATCTGAAAAACTCCGTGCTTGGTCACCTGCTTTTTCAGTGTGTGGTGACAAATTCAGAGGTGCAGGAGTAAAGCACTGAGGTTTCGAACCATTGCACTTTTGAAGAAAGCAATCCCTAGCTGTAAACTGATCGCTGCTGTTCCTCCTAGCATTCAACTGGGTCTGCATTTCAGGAACAGATCTACATAAAATATTCCCATTTGTCTCATTTTTTGTTGGGATTTGCAATGGACATCCCATGAAAATCTGGCTTAATTGATCATTCTTCAATGAAAGATGACTAGAAAAATGCGGGATATGCTCATCTTTAAATGTCTGACCTAACTTATCACTGCTTTTAGTTTCAGGAGTTGATGGCAACTGCTTCTGGTCTTGCTTTCTCTCAGTCTGGCCAGAAGAAGAATCTTGCAGTCCAGAATTTGTGGTAGCAGGATTATTCTCCACAGGTAATCTCATAACAAGGGGCTTTTCCAATGTATCCAACTCAGCAGACACCTGATGTATGCTTTCCACTCCAAGATTCAAGCTTGAACTATCCACAGGTAGCAGAGATGTACATTTATTTCTTTTTGAATCTTGCAATGACCCGATCTGACTTGAATCATTTTCAAGTGATGGAAATTCCTGCCCCTGTAGATTTCCAGTTCCACCGGTGGATACCTCAGCTGGAGCCTGATTCTCAACTACAGCGATTGAGTTGGGCAGGCCAGTATCAACTGCATTTTTAGCAAGTACTGTTTCTTCAACGGAATCGCCTCCTTCAGCCATTTGAGCTCTATCAGCTTCTGTTTCAAGTGAATTGGCCAAAATCTTCAGGGGAGGAACAGGCTCCGATTGTTGTGGTTTATCACAAGTTAGCTCTGTCGATAATTCCATTTGGGGTGCCTCAGAGACTTTCTCACCTAAGGCTCTCTTTGAAACATTGTCCTCAGGCCCATTCAGATCACTAAGCACATGCTTCCTACTTGCTGCATCAAATTCATCCTGCTTACCATCCTCAGAAGGCCCGACCCTAGAACCAAGGTTATCATTGCAGATAATTGAACTCTTCTCCAGACCACAAGCATCTTCCTTGTCTCCTCCACCTCCATGAGCATCATCACTCATTAGCATATCGAAGTCATAAGGCCTTGGCTGCATCAAGTCCAGCCCAAGGCACTTGCGGGCCTTGCTAAAGAACACCTTGCACTGATCCCTAGTTCTTGTTCTGATGAATCGTGAGATCATGGTAAAATCCTTACCATAGGTGGAAACAGCTTGTATAAAGAGGGACTTTTCATGATCTGTCCAATCTGTAGGGTCCATTTCACCACAACTCTCATCTGAACATGTCTCTTCATCCACATTTTGAGTAACATCAGATGCTGAAAGTTGTTTCACAACAGAGTATAATTTTTGGGACTTCAAGTCTCGGATGTTCTCACCAGGATCAACAGAGGTAGTGATACAAGAACTCATTGCCTCAGAAGATACTGAACCACAGATACCTGCTAAAACATCAGCAGCAACAGCTTCACTTTCATTGTGAAGGTTATTAGCATTGTTTGACCTGTCTAAAATGTTGTCGCTGCGTTGAGATGTTCTCAAATCACCAAAGCCTCCCAAAAAGATTCTATTAGAGCACCTTTGCCGCCTTCGCATAGCATTGTCAGCATCAGCAGCCATGGCTGAAGCATCACCTAAAATGTGCAGTGATGCAGAATTCATCTCACGATTCCACTTCTTACCAGATGTAACCAGATAATTGGTAGATGACTTCACTTGCTTCCTCTTCTTAGCTCTCTCAAAACAATCAGATTTGTGATTCTTGTAGTAAAATTCAACACAGTCTGCAGTTGTCTTGTGATTAAGAAAAGAGGCGATCTTTCTGAAGTCCTTCCCAAAAAGCGAAAGCTTATCTATGAAAATTTCAATCTCTGCCGAAGTCCAGGGGTTGATCATCTCTCTTTCCTTCTCAACGGCACAAGGATCTTCAACCAAACCGTTACTAGAGCTAAAGCGTGACGCCACTCTCTCATTCTCATCCAAAATCAAAGATGGCATCTTTAAATTGCTTCTATAAAGCTTAACTTGGCAATCTGACAGCAGCTTGCTTGCAAAGTTAACTATATCAGATTTAGGGACCAGGTTCACATTTCCAGCTGCAAAGAAAGTGAAAGAAAAACATTGTAATACTATAACAAGGAAAAACAAATTTCCAGCGTCCAAAAAAAAAAAAACCTAAACACTACAAGAAAAATGAATGTAATATGGAGACAATAATTATGAGGAACTCTTTAATAAATAATCAAAACGTCAATAAACAAGCACCCCAACAGCTACTAAGAATCTCTTTTAATACAAATGATGCCACTGAGCAATAAAACTCTAAAAACAAAAGGTGGAATCAGAAGCAAACAAGGTTGAAAAGGGGAAAAACAAACCAAGTCAGTACATATGATTCATGAAGACCAACAACTGAAATCTTTTTCCTTTATGTACAAACTCTCCCCCATGTGACTGATCCAAAAAACAGTGACTAGTTATCTTATATCTATGTTTCATTCTGCTTAAACTAGTGACATTCTCCACCACACATATAGGCTCAGCATCACCTCTAAATATGATCTCTTCTCATGTTAAAGGATACGACAAAACAAAAAAGAAAACTATAGACATTGGCATTGCCTCCTGCTAGTTGCTAAATCAAGCAATAAACCAGCTTTAGATTACTATAGCAGTAGAACCTAAGCATTATACAAAAGCAACAATAGACAATTAAAAGTGGAAAATGAAAAAATACAAAGTTCAAAGGTACGTTTATTGTGCATGGATGTATAAATAAAACACTCAGGATAGAATTTTAATATTTAATCAAGATTCACTGAACCAAATCAAAGACATAGATCATACAGGAAGCCTTAAAGCTGATTAACAAATGCAGTACTATCCAAATTCAAGTAACATAGGAATACCATACTACTATACCTGATGAAAAGTACAAATCATGGAAACAAAGAAAATTAAACACAACAAGATTCCGTACCAGGAGAAGGGAATCGAGAGCGTACAGAAGACCGGTGTTTCTGATATCCACTATGCATTACCCGCAAGCTTAACTCAGATTTCTTCTGTGACTTTGCACGGTATTTTGTTACAGAGAGCAATCGCAAATCTTCTTTCCATAGATGGTGAAATGCTTTAAATTTAAGTGTCACAACTCTCTCCTTGAAGCGTAAAAATCGCTTCCTCAGAGCAATTTTTTCTTTGACCAATCTATGCATGTGTGACAAAGAGACATTGGAAACACTTGATAGATCAATCTTGCATTGATCCTTGGAAATAAACTTGTTAAGTACATCTGACGCTTGAATAGCACATTCTTTATTGGAAACCAATACCAGGTTACACAATTTATTTACTTCATCTAGATGCTTTTCAGTAGAAAATGATTCATCCCTTCCATTCTCTCTATGGATGTTAACCTCCCGTTCAGTATGGACGTTAGTTATCACTTCATTGTTACAATGAACAAAATGTTTCAACTGCACATTGGGAGACTGGGCAGTCTCCAAGTCACCAGAAAGCTCAATATGCTGCTTAAAATCAGCCAAAGGTGCAGCCTCCACTAGAGAGGCCGATTCCACGAATTTCGATGTAGCTGTTGTAGGACTGTCACTATCACATCCTTTAGCAGCAGTATCAACATCTGATGAAGTGGCATTGCAAAGAGGAATCTTCTCTGCAACCCCATAGGATTCCATTTGCAAAGGAGGTGGATGGGGAATGTCGTTGGAAACACGCCTCTGTTCATTGCAAATAGTCGCACTGTCCAGTCCAAGAAAAGGGTTGGATCCCGCTGGATTTTGAGACCGGTTACCACATTCAAATTTAAGTGACTTTAGCTCAGTTTCTAGCGAATCTATTTCAGTCTCTGTCATCTCCAATGCCTTCGAGATCTCAGCCTTCCACAGAAGCAGCTTGTTCATAGTACTAGACCTCACAAAACTTGAATCCACTGAAGTAGGATCATCAGACTGAAGCAACTCAGTTATCGATGAGCCCAAACTAGAAACTGAGCTAATATCAAATTTCTCCAAATTAAATGAGAACCCATAAAGCTGAACATGAGACCCAATACTGTTTGAACTACATAAATTACTAACGTCAGCGTCAGCATTTACTGCCTTGCCAAAACTTTTCTCCTCTACACCTGTCACAAAATGGTAATTACCTTAAATTTCACTGACACAAAACCAAGCCTAAAAGTCCACCAGCACAAGATAACTAAGCCAAACAGTCCCAACTAAGATGGCTCAATAGTGTATGCGTTTAGGTTATGGAACAACACAACTTATCCCTGGTTCACAGTAGTGGGACTTGAGCATAAAATAATGCGGTAGCTTCATATCCGTTCAAACAAATAGACTTTGGATACCCCACAACAAAAGTATGTTAAAAGCTACAAGGCAATTCAATGACTTGTATTTCTGAATATAGCAGGACTAATCACAACAAACATCAAGCATTGTACAAACATGAACAAAGATCAAGTATTAACTTTACAATAATAGAGTATCATTAACTAGAACATGTTTCAGTATCATTTAACTAGCACAAGTATCACAACTTTGAGATTTCCCCACAGAAATGAACAGAAAAATCGTAAACAGAAAGAATTACTACCGACACCATAACTTCGTGCATTTACTACAAATACATAATGCCAACTGCAACAAGGCAATACTAACAGGTCAGCAAATAAAATTTAGTTTGGTTAACATTACAGACCATTACCTAATAGAAACAATTATACAACAAACTAAAGAACGTGAGATAGCAATCAATTACCTGGAGAGGAGCTACAAGCAACGGAGGAAGGAGTTGCAGGAGATGCACAATCAGAAAATCCAAGAACTCTAGGGCTCTTATCAGCCAAATTTGAACTCTGTGAGAAGATGGTTTCAACATTAGCAGCAGAAATAACAACTCCATCTTTGTTCATACTCACATCTGGACCTTCAACTTTCTTCTTCTCATATTTTGCCAGTCCTTCACCCCAATTAAGGCGTGGCTTTTTCCTAGAAGTAGTCTCCTCGCATAGTGGAGCAGATGTTACACAGGCAGCAGCATCTCCAGATGGGGACCGAACTGGAGTTGCATTCTTGGGCTGCAGCTCAGTCTTCCCCTCATTAGAATCTGCACCCCCAAGGCTCTTTGAGCTACTTGAATGACTAAAACCAGAACCCCGAGAGGACAAGCTTCCAGTACGAGCCCATTTCAAAGGCTTCCAATCTAGTGTGCTATCTTTATCACCCTTTTGGCCTGTTCCCAACCCACTAATACCAGCTACCTTATTGTTATCCTGTTGGTCTTTCAAATTAAGCTGATCCCAAGTATTTACTAACTCGGGATTAGGTGCATGAGATTGGGGAAATGTTAGCACATCATCAGACCTATCATTATTGCCATGCAGCCTCACAGCCGAATTAGGCGACCCATTGTTCATCTCCCATGAATGACCTTTCCAATCTCTCTGGCTAACAGAACCTCTGTTTTCCCTGCCTCGTGCATATTTCCCATCTCCACGTGGTCGGTAATCTTCACTTTCAAGTACTTTCTCAGTACACCTCGAGGGTCCATACCCATGGCCAGATTCTTCAGCAACCAGGTGCCAACCACCCTGCTTACCATGACCTTCAAATAATATTTGAACAAGAAACGAAAATCATATACAATTAAAACAAGCAAGAAGGCAGAAAGTCCTCAATAAAGACAATTTTCTTAGGTGATAAAACGGACAGAAGTTGTAGATCTGAAGTTATCCTAATCAAAATATGAACCAGGACAATTTGTTACGGAGTGTTTAAAATCAAGATCTGTTCTATAAAGAAACAAAAACACACAACGGACTTTAACACAAATAGAACAAAAGTCAATCCTGCGCTGGAGAACGTTTCTCTCGACATAACCCAGGAAAAAAATTTGAACACCATAGGACAACACAATCCACAGATAGGAAGATTCCAGAATTCCAGTTCAAGATACCCAAAGTAAAACTGACCGATAAACAATCATAAAAACAACATAATTTGTTCAAACTCCCAAGTTTTGGACACCGAATAATCTGAATGCCAAACACACCAAGAAGAGCAAATAAACTCACCAGAGAACCTCCGGAAATCGTTGTTCCCTGTCCACCGAACGTACTCGCGGGACGATCCATAGTGACTCGACGAGGAGTCCCTCCATCGCGGCGCCGACCCTAAGGAAGACGACTCCGATCTCTCGTACTTCCTCTCCTTGAAGAAGTCCTTCCGATCCCAAGGCAATGGCTCGGGCGGCATCAAAACCGGAAAAACAAAACCCTAACCACTAATCTTACCTAGCCCTCAGTTTACCTCTCTGTCGCATGAGCCAAACACCAGACAAACAACCCGCCGCCGCACAACAACGGACGCCAGCCTGCACCGAAGCCGCCGCAGTGCAGCCAAACACTGTTCGCAAATGAATCCACACGTGCCTCGGCTTGAACGAGCTGGACAAGACGATTCCTAGGGTTTGAATCTAGGGTTTCTCGAGGGAAGAAACAACGAAAACAGGAAGAAATAAATAAAAAGCTGGACAAATTGCAGCCTGAGGTTTGAGGCACAGATCGGAGAACAAAAACCGAGGCCTTATTGACCGCCCCTGGTTTCGAAGAAAACCTTTTCTCTGATTTTTTCTCGGCGTTGCTTGGCTGAAGGAAAATAAGGGAAAATCTGTGGGGGAAGAAGATAGAAAAAGAAAAGTTAGAGCGTGAGCCGATAAGAGAGAGAGAGAGAGAGGAGGGAAGGAGAAAGAGAGAGATTGTGTCATTCGTATCCCAGCGGCGATATTAAACCAAATTTCAATGTCCTTTCGCGTCCAGGTTTATTTTTTATTTTTTATTTTTGTTTATTATTTATTGATTGATTGATATTTGATTATTCGGTCCATTTATTTCCCCTTTTCCAAATCTTCCCCTTTACTCTACTTTATTGCTTTATGGCCCGACCCTCTGTTGCCTTATTGACAACTTCTTTTCCGGAAATGCCCTTGATTTTTGGAGATAACTACGGAAGACTAGAGTTTGAGTTCACGCGCCGCAACGTATATTCTTCAACTTAAACTCTGCAATGACGGATCTGGCCTTCTGGGAAGCCCACAAAAACTTAATACGAGGTGGCTTCGGGGCTCCTCTTTTTAGGTATTTTATGAAGGTTTTAATTATAGAAAAATATATTTAAATTATTCACAACTAAATTAATTCTCGCTCGAATTGAGTAGGTTTCTTACGGGAGGCAAAGCTTTAGCCTAAATCAAATTTGATAATTTTATAATTTTTAATTATTCAAATAATAATAATAATAATAAAACGCGAACGTAAATTAATCAAATATCATATATGTAATTTAACTTGATTCGTATATTTAATTTAAATTAATAATTTAATATAATTAAAGTAAAATTTTAATATAAATCTAATTTAATTTATTTTGTTTGAATTTAAAAGATAAGTTTAATCTCTATCTAACATATAATATTTATGTCATGTGTATATTATTATTATTATTTAGTATATGAATTAAAATCTTATCTTACTAATATGTTATTTTATTTTTTAATAATATATCTTTAGTTACTTTTTGAATTTAATAGTTTGGATAAATTAAATACCATCATTTTCGCATACAATTACGAAGTGATGCGTTACTTGTTATGTCCACTCGAGTGTCAACGTTCACGTCCTCATGCTGCAAACACGGCGTGCTAAATGCCATCCATTCATACTCCTGCCATTCATTACGAACCATTATACCTCATATATTACACTAAGAATGCAATATAAGTTATGGATTTAGTATTTTAAAATTGAATGCTCAAACTATTTAAATTATAACACATAAGTGATATCATACTTTACATAATAACTCTAAATTCTCAAGTATTTATTAATTCATGTTGTGCTATAATCTATTATTATACAAAGGTATAGAGTTTTAAATACTTTAAATAATTAAAATATCTTCGTGCTAGTGATGTTGGGAGTTCATGTCGTTCTTTCAAAAAGCTCACAAACTCTTGATGTTGAAGCAATTAATACCACTTGGACTAGGTGCGACCATAAATACTAACGTCCTCTTGTTCGAGTTAAGAGAATGTTGACCTTTGAATCGGACCAATCGATGGTAGGGTTTTTCTTACTTAGGTCATGTTTGATAAACAGCAGATTATATTAGTTGTTAGCTAATTCTATCAGCGGTTAGTTGATAACTGATTATATCAGCTGATTTCACCAGAGAATAACATCACTATTTATTAAAAATGTTTGGTAAAATTAGATGTTTAGTATTAACTGTTAATGTGTAAAATAACTTATAAGGGTATTATTTTAAAAAATTATAAGAACATGAATATTATATTTATTAATATTTCATTGAATGTTGTTATAAAAATTTAGATTTTAAATATTTAATTTTACAAAATTTAAGTTTATTACTTTAATAAAAATATAATAATAATAATAATAATAATAATAATCCAATATCAAATTCTTTATTAATATGAATCATGCAGCGAGCTACATTATATTAATATTTTATATAATATGTATGAATTTTATTATTTAACAAATTTAAAATATGTATGATTATAATATGACATAAATACGATATATTATAATTCAAAAATTATAAAAAGATGGTGTAATTGGTTTTTTATATATTAAATTTTGACTAATCATCCACAAAGTTCCTCTTATGAGTTTTTAGCAATCAGCTTATTTAGGTTAAATAAGTTAACCAATAAACTATTCATCAAACACATTAATAGCTTTTTTAAATAGTCAAAAAGTTAATTTTTAGTCAATAAGCTAAAAAACAACTGATAAGTTTTTTTGCCAAACACATCATTAGAATTCAATTGAAATACAATTAACTCACTGGGTGCTTGATTGGTTGGTATGGGAAGAAAAGATAATTAAGAAATGAAAAAAAGATGGTTGGTAATAAATTATAATTGGCTGAACAGTATTCTTATATCTCTTCTTAGGACAATATTCCGTATCTTCAATATATTGAGGAATAAAAGTCATGTCCATTTTTATTCCTCACAATATTTATTATAATTCCTATTATCATTCTTCAAAGTCAATCAAGTACACCCTCAATAAAATTTTATGATGTTATTGATAATTAATATTAGTTAGTTTAAATTTGTTAGTAAAATTTAAGTTATTAAATTATTAACTAAGTTTTTCGGTTTAAGATTTAAATTAAAATACAATAAACTTAATAAATTTATACATGTTCTTGATACTCAAAATTATTTAATTTAAATTTGTCATTAAAATTGAGATATGAGTCATTAAATATTTTTAAAGTATATAATTAATAAATTATTATTATTATTATTTAATAATTTAATTAATACACACCCAAATAATAACGTTCGATAATAAAATAAGTTAAAGAGAGTGTTGGAAAGTTGTGTTAATATACAGTCGTTTTACCTAACATTTAAATTAATATCAGTTAGTTTAAATTTGTTATTAACATTGGAGTTATTGACTTCTTAAATAAGTTTTTTTGAACTTTGAGTTAAGTTAGTGTTAGTTTTTGAGCCTGAGCAATAAAATTAACGTTATTTTAGAAGTTTCAACGCATTTTGCTCCACAAGCAACTCGTAATGTGTTATTCGTTTCGTGCATGCTCCAAAAAGATGGCCATGTTCTTTATATTAAGTCGATTGCGTAAATGGCCACATTGAAATGGTCCGTCTGCTTTTTTTTTTTTTCACTTTCTATCTATACTATCATATTATATTTAAAATGTTAACTAAATATAAAATTTAGTATTAAAAATTTTAAAATATTTATAAATAGTTATTTTTAATACTATTTTTACACTTTACAAATTAGCTTTGAGAGTCAAGCCTCGACTTTTGCTTTTCTTGCCCTTGTTACTTAATACCTCTGTTCGGTTTCGCTTTTAAAGAGTAAATAAGCTTATTTTTCAACACAAAAGACGTTTTTAAAAAAATTGAATGTTTAGCTGTAAAATTTAAAAATAATTTTTTCATAGAAATAACTTTTTTGAAAGCTAAAATACAATTTTTTTAGAAGTTCAAATTTAAAGATTTTCAAAAAAATAATTTTTCAGGTAGATTTTTAAGATCAATTAATGAGTCTATTTTTAGTCTTATTTACCTTTATGTTTTACACATAATTCCCACAATACCCACAAACACATTTTAACATTTATTTTGATATTTATACAATATTATTTGACTTTTTATATATTTTAATATTTATTTTTTATATTAGCTTTACTTATATTATAATCTATCTAAAAGATTTGATCATATATATATATATTATTTATAGTTTATATAGTTTAAAATTATATAATAATTAATATATTGTATTTTGTATATTGTTTAATATATTTTAAATAATATTTATATGCATAAATAATTTTTATTACAAAATAAAATATAGTTAAAATTAAAAATATTTTTATTTTTATATTGCCAAACAACCTATTATATAAAGTTTATTTAAAAAAGTTCTTTTTTAAATGACAATCAAATAGTCAACAAACAAAATTTTTACTAACAAAAGCTCTACTGATATAACAAGCATTTAATCGCAAAAAATAGTCAAAAGTGCAGGCCGTAATTCCTAAGAAATACGGTATCCTTTTATGTAAATATACTTCTGATCGTGGCTTACAGTATTTTTTTTGTCACAGGCCCAGACGGAGTCAAATCACTAAACGACAAACAGTTCCCACGTGCAAACTCTCGCGAGGGGAAACTATCGAACGTGGCTGTCGGTCAGAAGGATTGGTGATTGAAACAGGCAAGCACTTGCTAAGTCATCCAATCTCGCGGACGCCGGCTTCCGAGCGCGTGAAGCGATATCGACGATGACGTGGCGAATCTATCAGAAGCATCTTCTTTCTTCACTCTCACACGACTCCGTTTAATTAGATTACCATAAATTAACAAGTGTTTTGTTTTTAAAATTTTTTAATTGGATAATTAATTTTTATATTTTTAAATTAGGACAAATATTGTAAACTATTTTTTTTAATTCTTACAAATTACAATTAAAAGTTGTTTTTTATGATATGCGTATATACGGGATTAACTCCTCTGCGCTCATAACCCTATATCAATTATGTTCTATACGATTTCATCCACATAAATACGTGAGACTTAGAGAAATGTATAGATGAAATCAGTTGAAACATTGTTAGTACAATTTTACGGGTACAAAAAATCTTATCCCCCCATATATACCGCACATATATATATTTAGTATTTCTTACATCAATAAAAACAACATTTTAACCTCAATTTTATAAGTTTAGAGAGAATAATTATTAAATTAAACATTTTAAAATTTGTTATATTTTGATTCTATATTTCTTTCTACTTTTTAAATGATTATTGTGTTAGTGTCCATATCTAGCCACTAGTCACCTAAACTTTAGCTAGATTCTCCACTACAAATTAGTCAAAGTTAAGTACTTCTAACTTTTTAGAAATATTTCATTTTTGTTTTCATATTTTTATTATTTTGGTCATTTATAAAATTTGACACTGTCAATATAATAAACTATATTTTTGTAATTTCTGTAGATATTTCCAAAAATTATATATCACGTAGGGATGATAATAGGCTATTCTTATTAAATTTTAAATATATTTTAAAATTAAAAGTATAACATAACGTTTTTTTATTAGATCTGAGCTTGAACTGCCCATACTAGAGACCCAACTTTTTTAAACAAAACAATGTCGTTTTATTAAGAAAAATTATATCTTATATCATCATCATCATCATTATACCTCGAAGTTTTACAATGGAGCGAAATCTGAGAGGGCCTGATAGTACGCAGTATTATTCCTATATAGTAGCAAGCAGTGGTGGATCTACAATGGGGGCAAGTGGGGGCACTTGCCCCCACTGCCTCCAACAAATACTTTATAAAAAATTATTATTTTAAGTATTGCCCAAAAAAAAATTTACTCTTATTAAAATTTTGCCCCCATTAAAAATAAAATTTTTTTCTTAATAAAATTTTGCCCCCACTTAAAAAAATTTCTGGATTCGCCCCTGGTAGCAAGACTGTTTCTAGTAGACCCACATATAAATATAACAGAATAATAATGAAAAAAATTATTATCTTACGTAGTTTTAAAAAATACCTAAATAATAAAGATTCCCAAATTAGAAAAAAAATACAAATAAAGTAAACCAACAAGTCATGTTTTTTCTATAATTGTTAAAATTGTAGATCAATCCTTTTACTAGTAAGGGTAAGCGTTTCATGACGCTAAGTTACACCTCTTTTGAAGCTTGGCAAACAAGTTGGCGTGTACTGTATAGATTTGCAAAAATGAAAGATATAAAGGAAAATAACAAAAAAGGAAAGGAGTCAACATCTTAGAAAACGCACACAACACAGATTTCCTTAACTAACACAAACTAGTTTTTCTACTCATTCGATAGTGTCGCACAAGCGCTTGGACATGGTTCCTTCGTTACTCACCTAACTCTGTATGTATGTTACGTACAGAGGTAAACAAAAACTGAAAGACGATTCTCAGTTTCCTTGCTTTTTTATACCGTGATATGAATGCGATCACAAGTGGTCATTTTTGGTTTCGAAACTTAAATAATTGTAATTAATTACATTAAAACGATATCGTTTGAACAATCTCTTGAACCTATCGGGTTAGATATCAGCTCATTGCTAAACCTCCTACATAGGAGAAAAGTGTTCTTTCACTTTTACATCATCTTGGGCCTTTTCGAGCATTAGCCATGAGATTACTATTAAACATGCGATAGCTAAAGCTGGGTCAATTCCAAATCGGCCCATACCAGAGCTATGGCGATTTATTTATACCATTTATTAAATAATAAAATCTATAAAAGAAAACATACAGTGATGCATTCGTTACTTTAGATGTACACGGGATAAATCTTCATATTAACGCAATAGTCTGTAAATTGCATTAATTGGGCACTCGCACTAGGTAAGTCATGTACAACAGACTCGATCAAAAAAGCGTAAATAAAAGGAATTAAACACATGACCTTTTGACCTCATGTCCCATCACTCCCATATGCTTTATTGACAGAAGAACAAAAGGTAAATCCATCTAATGACCTATTAATTATTATAGAAAAAGTTAAAATTTTCAAAAATTTAATATTCTCATAATTTTATAAATATCTTTTCGACGATTAAAAAGTCGAATTAGTTTGATCGGTTCAATTCTAAAAATCGAAGTTTTTAAAACTAGATTAGAAATTACATTGAGAAGACAAGAATTTTAAGGTTTAAAATGTTAAACTAGTATTAGAACGTTATAAAATCGGTTACAGATTAAATAAAATTAAAGAATTTGAAATATAATTGAAAGATGTTGTCTTTACCTCTTGAAGAAAAAATTAAAGTTTAATTGAAAAAAGATAGCGTTAAATGAAAATTAATTAATTAATTATAGCTTATAATGATTATTAATTTACAAAACTTGATCGATTAATTAATAAATTTATATGTTTTTAATTACAAATGTTATTAAAGTAAATCAAATTGAAAACTTTTACAGTTCAAGTTTTTACGATTAAGCCAATAATTATTAGTAAAAACCTTAAACGAGCTAATTTTTAGATTCAGTTTATTTTAACAAATCTTGTTACTAACAATTAGTCAGTTAATTAATTAATTAATCAAATTTTATAAACTAGTTGATTTTTATAAATAAGAACAAATCAATTGGATTTCATTTAAAATTTTCTTTTTTAATCAAACTTTAATTTCTTTCAATCATATTTTAAATTCTTTAATTTTGTTCAGTATATTAATTTTAACACAAATTAAATATTTCAGACCTCAAATCTATTATTATACTAGTTTAATATTTGGACTAATTTTAAAAATATTGATATTTTTAATGTGTCAATAAATAAATTTTTAATAAACATATATAGATATAAAATATATATTTGGAATACATTATTTAATGAATTGAAAATCAAAACCAAAATATTCTTGAAACACATCAAGATTCTTGAAGACCTCACCAAACACTTGAAGGATTTTGTTATTACAAGATATTTTGTTTTTAATGGTCTCACCTAACTTATTGTTGGGTTGCTATTCATTCTTGGAGTCCTATTAACATGGCCATCACTTCTACTATACTTTAAAGACCCAAGCTAGAGTTTCATAGTGTCACTTTTTAATTTATATAATAAATCGTAAATTATGTTATTTAAATAAATTATTTAATAAGTTAATAACTTGAACTTAAAAAATAGTTTTGATCCAATTAACATTTTCAAAATTTAACCTAATTGTACCACTAATTAGTCATAGTGAATTTTTTATTTAGTTGCTATTATCTTTTAAGTTTGGAGTAAATTGTTTAACAAATATTAATTAAAAATTAAGTAACAAGTGCAATTTAATGTAAATACAAGTTTAATTTAATTAATATTTACAATAGAGTTGACAAAAAGTTCAAACCTGATTAAATTTTATGATTAAAATTGAACCGATTCGGATGATTCAATCGTGAAAATATTAAAGCGACTAACTTTTTGATTCGATTTACTTTAATAACCCTTATTATTAAAAATTGAACATTTTTTGATTTATTTAGTCTATTTCTGTAAACTAATCAATTTTTATAAACTATAAAATTAATTAAAATTTTATTTAAAATATTTGTTTTCAATTAAACTTTAAATTAAGACAATCTTATTGAATCTTATTTCAAATTTTCAAATTTATTTAATATTTAACTGATTTTATACCTAAACCCCCCCCCCCCAATAACTAAAGTCATGTTTGGTTGAGGAGTTGGTAATGGAACAAGATGGAACGTAACATGATTCTATTGTTTGGTTAAGAGTTTCATAATAGAATAAAATGGAATGAGATGAAAGTAGAAGGTTTCATGTTACATTCCATTTCATCATAAACAGTGAAAATAAAACATCTACGATTCAAGAGATTTAGGATGAAATGTAAACTGATAAATACATACTGCTTAATATATCCTCAATAATTTTTCTCAATACCAATTATTTATTCTATTTC